>WEIT01040832.1:51472-84793 GCA_013389985.1 Dryoscopus gambensis
TGACAAAGCACTAACAGAGCACATTGGCTTTCTAAAGTCTTCCAAATTATATTTCTGTTCAGTCATGCTCTCTGACCCTTGTACAGGAGTCTTCATTTTCTTCGTGGAAAATCAAAGTGCAATGACATGGCTAAGTTTTATAATAGTTGTTAGAAACATCTAATAAAATTCCATCATGTTTATTAGGTCATAATACCAATGTTATCCATAAAAGCAAGTAAGCTTAAAGATTGCTTCAGAATTTTAGCAGTTCTCAGTCAATGGAAAAAGATTTTTTCTATTATAGGTAGATATGTTCTTTTCTGCTATGCCCTAAACAATAATGTTTTGAGCTTTCTGGTAGATAGAAAACAGTGTACATTTTAAGAATTCAAGAAGATTTCTTTCTATTTCAAATCTGGTGAAACATAGGTTTCTGTTCTGTGGTATGTTACTACTTTATTATTATTTAAGAGGACTTTTCTAATATAAAAAAAATCTTCTGGTTTTTAAACTTTGATTTGGGGAAGCTTAAAAAGTTCATTCAATTTAAGTTCCTAATTCACTTTTGTTGTTCAGGGCAGAAACTTCCAGCAGCATTTTTCTGGGAGCTGTACTGCTTTTACATCATTTATCATTGTTGCCTTGCAGTGGTGACTTGTGTTAGCGGTGGCCCAGTACTAAAGCAGAACACGAAAAGGAGAATGAAATTTTGGTAACAGGCAAGCAATAACCTACAGCAATTATTCCAGAGCTCCAGCTACAGCATGAGCCAGGAAATTGGACCCTGCAGCTGGTGCTGAAGGCTGATAGACCGCTGGTAAAAGAAGCCTGGGCTTGCATGAGGAGCAGGTTGAAATGTGGTGGGTGGAGGGTTAACTGAGGAATCTTGGAAGACCCTGGAGAGACCCAGTGCAGGAGTATGGGGTAGCAACCTCAAACACATCCGTTGAACATACTTGTGCTTAGTGTAGATTATATAAGGTAACCTTAGCCTCCTTTTGAGCTGGATTTTGAACTATCTACCTTGAAAAGGTGCCTACCAAGCTATATTTTCCTCTGATATCTGCAATCTTATTTTACATAAGTCATTTTGAGTTCAACACCAAAACTTTTATCAGAACTTTGCTTTTTTTTTGTCCTCTAGCTTCAGTTGATATAAACTATACATTTCTACTGCAGGCACGACATACACATTCCTTGTGTGGAAAAACTGTACAGGATGCTTTCTTCTAACTTTCATGAAATTGGTCATAAATCAGAATAATACTGCATTAATGAAAGTTATTTCTATAAACACAGTTTTGGTACAGTCATTGGGATCTCAATACATTAACTTTAATCTGATAGAGGTAAGGCATTTGAGATAATTTTAGTTTTAAATCAATTTTACAGTGAAGTTATCAGAATGATAACAAAACTGAACCATTTCACAGTCTAGTCTAAAAAATTTATAGCAAGGGGTTCACTTGCATAAGTTGGAATAAATCACTTAGAGGTGGTATCATGTACAAACTTTGAGTGATTTACTTGGAGCATTCTGAGAAATGTGGCTCGACAGATGACACTTGTAAGAGCCAAACTAATGAAAAATCCCATGTAGGTGGATGTGTGCAGTTTCTTTGCTGTGTGCAATGTTTACGTACTTTGTAATATAATTGCGTTTAATTTATTTAGTACTGTGTCAATAATTCATTCATACAAACTTATGAAGTCTGAGCAATTGGGTAGCAGTTCTGATTTGCTGCTGAGGCAGTCTCTCTGGGGAGTAAATGAAATTTCAGGGGATATATTTTAATGGTTCAGCAACAGATTCCCTGGGAAAAATGACAGAAGCTCTCAGTTTCTTTCCCTGTTCCCAGAACTACGATTTTGGCAATCTGTCTGTTGCATCCTAAGGAGTTCAAATAGCTAAAACAAGTTTAAGTGTGTTTTCTGTTTTGTAACTAACAATTATTGGGTAATAAGAACTCTTTGTGAAGAAAATAAACTTACCCTTTGTGATGGTTATCCTTCCTTCATGCTCTCTTTCAGCTAACGAATGCAAGGAAAATAAACACTGCACAAGTACCACAATTATTTGAAAATATATGTAAAGCGTATTGTTTCATAGCTTAATCTCTAAGCAGCTACAGTATGTTGTTGTGCAGTATCCATTGAGATATTTCTTTTTTCTGTTTATCTTTTAAGCATTAAAACAAGGAGTTAGATACATGCTCATTTCAATCCACAGATAGAAGTAATATTTAAAAGTTTTGATGGTTGTCTTTGCTATGAGTTTATACACAAAGATTACCCAAACTTACAAAGATGAAGATCATAGTGTAATTAACTTGATATTATCATCTGTGGTGTCATAAAAAAAATGTTTTGGGGCAAAGGTCACCAAGCACACATTATCAGGGCTTTGTGATGGAAACTTATGTAAAGTCTTATTTTGCCATAAGTTTGTTAAATGACACATAAATAACAGCAGAAAATTGAAGAAGGAATCTGGAGAAATAAAGAGGAAAAAACCCAATGCATTGGTAATGAAACCTTGCAAGACTGTATACCTGGATTTACAAAAACAAATCTGTTCCACAGTGTAACATAAACACAAAAAAAAGTAAAAATACTTTTCAGTGACTGGTATCATTTATGTGACTCACAGAAAAGATTCACTGAACTCATGTCACCAGATGAAAATTTTTAGAGAAGAATTTTTACTATAAATACATGAAACTAAGAAGCACTGATGGGCTATTGAAGTGAATAACAGCCTCAGTGTAGGAGCAAATCTGATATGAACTTTTAGATAATCTAGATTTTAAGAGGAGTTAACAGGCTGAGGAAGCTTTAAATTAGGCTTATTATGCAGAGTTGGCTACATGACCGATTTGGATCTAACTAGATGCAGGGTCTTGATGTTCTGAGCAATTTTTTTCTGGTCCGGAAAAATGTCCAAGTCGTCATGTGAATAACAGAAATATCATACTTGCTAGAATAAAAATATATCACATTTCTGGCAATGTATCATGTTTTTCACAGTTCTTTCATGCCTTGCTGATAGTAAAAAACTCTTACAGTTTTGTATTTGCTATGTCTTGGCTCTGTTCCAAGTTGGCTGCTTGATGCATGGGGATTGGATTGCTTGTTTGTGAGCACTGAATTTCCTAGATCTGCACCCAATGAATGCATTTTCTGACATAAAGGAAAGGCAAACTGATCTGCTTCTAAGTGGTTGCAGGTTCTAAAAATGGGCTTATATTAGAGAAATCTTTTTTAAGATCAGCTGTAGCATCCCCCAGCTTTTAAACATTTTTCATTCCTGCAATATTAATTTTTCTTAATATCTTCTGTGTATTGCTGTAAATTCATAAACTGAAATCGGAGGCTGTTGAACTGAAAGACCTAGTTTAGAATACCTTTGGAATTGATACAGGTCATGTAAGGCAAGTTTCATATAAAGAGTAGAATCCCTTAAACTGAACAGAAATTCATTCTGTCTTCCATAAACATTTATTTTGGTTTTTGAACATTCTTCATTACCAAGAATGACATGGTAAAATACTTTCTTTAAAATTAGCTGTCCCACTTAGTGCTATTGCATTGGCATAATCTTTTTTGGAGAAGTATCAGGGGTGAAATGTAGCGTAGGTCTAGTCTATTCAGTCTCTGAGCAATAAATAATTCAGAAACCTTTTAGTTCTTATTTAGTTCTTATTGATGTTTAGGAGCAGATGCTTTCTGGATTAAACCACTGTCCTAAGAATTTTCTGGATTTGTATTACAGCCTCCTGCTTGTTTTGCAAACAATCACAGAATTGTGATATTGAGGAATAAACCCAGCTTATTTTCTGTAGAAACTGTAGTCTGCATCACTGCATAATGACAATATAGTAGTTAATAGAGTAAGTCTTAGTTTATATAGTAGAATTCAATATCCTTGGAAAAAAAACACTGTATTCTTTTATATACAGAAATGCACCAAAAAAAGCATAGCAAAGAAAATACCTGTAAATTTGCTTATGCTCATCAGATTTGATCACTTGCCTGAATTAAATTCACTGAACATCTTTACCTGACTTTCATGATAGTAGCTTCTTATTTTTAATGGAGTTTCATACGTGTGAGACTTAGATGTTTTTTGAGACTTAGTAATTTCAGTAGTATAGCTTTTTTATTACACTGAAAGCTTTATTCAAGTTACTCAAATAACACTATGAAATGTACCATAGCACAGAGAACATTGGAAATTATACTGTAAAAATTCATCATTATGTTGTAGAATACATAGTAGGAAGAGCAGATGTGTTATTTCTACCTCTGAAAAGTATTAAGATAAAAATACAATGTTTGGGAAACACGTTTTGTCAGCACTGAGGGTTTCTTGCTGACTGGTTTGAGTCTAAGCTTGACTGTTATTTTTGCAAATATTAAAATGAATATAGGAACAAATACATACAGATATATATATGTGTGTATATATATATATATGGAAACAATAGAAACCACATATTATGCTTTTCTTTACAGCCTGGTGGACTCAAGCTTGAAACCTCAAACTTAATATAAATGACCCTGATGGTCTTCTTTGTATACATATTAAAAATATTTTCTAAAAGATCATTTAAGAATTATTCTTGCTCGCTCAACCATACTCCATAAGAATATATTTGTGTTAACATTAGTATCAGATTGTTAACTGGCTCATTCCTGCCTCAGGAGTTTCCTCCGAGTGCTGTGCTACTACGGAGTTTGTGGTATGTAGCAGTTTTCCGTAATCTTTCATTTGTAATTTGAATTTTCTATCCTGCTTGATGGACAGAGTCTCCATTCAGGCTTACCTGCACAACACAGCGATGAAAGATTAGATTTCTTAAGAGTAAGCTGAGAAAATGGGGATTTATGTATTTGGTATTCTTTTTAATGATGATGGATTTTTAATGTTGGGCTTTCAGAAGGACCTTTGTGGGATTTTTTGGGGGGAAGGGTAACGGTTTCTTCAGGATTTGCATTATATGGTGTTCTCTGGTTTGATTGTTACTGCCTTGTAGTTCGTAATAGAAATACCATCAAAATTGCAGAAAAGAGGCACATTTAAGTCATTAAACCAATCCATCCTGCTTTATATATTTTTTTTTTTGTTCAGTGTCTTTCTTGGATAAACTGATTTTCATGAGATAACACTATAAGCAGCACCACTTTCTTCCACAATGTTACAACATTTCTATATTTGCAGTACTTAAAAAAAGTCATGACAAGGAAACAGTCACTGAACTGTAACTTGAAAAGTGTTTAATAGGTGTGGGTTTTTTACCAAGCATGGGCGGTGATTAGGCTGCTAGCATAAAACATTCACAGAAGAGATTTGTTGTGTATTGGAAAATAACTTTTTTCTGTTTTGTGTTAACACTGAGAATTGTGCCGCAGTCATTGGCTGTGGTGTCTCTAGAGAGAAAAGCTGGAGTTCATCTCAGCCCTAAGGGTACCACTTAAGCCTTGCTGAATAAACCAGCGGAATATGAACATGCGAGCGGAAAGATTGGTTTTCATTCTGTCAAAAAGTGCAATAACTCAGAAAAACTGCCGTAAGGCCGTAATGGTATTTGGCAAAATGAACAGTCATGAACTTTTAGTTTTACGCATTACAGACCTCTAAAGAGTAAATTTAGCCTACATAGACAGATGTAACAGTTATTTTCAAGTACGTTTGATGACAACTAATTTCTGTGGGCATCGTATTCGTCACCTTCCACGTCTATATGCCTAATGTTGACTAGAAAACTATTTATAAAGTTTTGTAGAGTCTTTATCCAAGTAATGAGAACATCCTCTAAAAGACTAGCTGAATGTTATGGTATATATTTGCACTCTCCTCCAGTATCTCCCTTTTTTCTATTTGTTTTTGTTTGGTTTTGGTTGGTTGGTTTTGTTGTTGATATGCTTGTTTCCAAAGATAATCACTGAAACACGAAGTTGCCTAAGTATTTCTTGGACTGCCAAGTGTGCTCCTACTTGTTCATAGGTGTGGTGGACTGGTCAGTGGTATGTAGATGTGCTGAAAAGCTTGTATTTTATTTAGCCTGTAAAGAGCAACGTTACTGTGACAGGGCAGCTCTGTGTGTACAGCTCCTGTTTTATTTGGCTATAAGATAGAAATTGGTCTAATAGCTGTAGATCTTCCTCTCGTCTCTTCAGACTCTAAAAGATTTTGTGCAACCATCTAATCATTTTAGATAATAACTGAGTATGTGTAGACTACTTAGAGTGGCATTAACTGTTGTTTGCATCATTCACAAAATACAAATTTTATTACAAGTGCTGTCCTCAGAATCTGTTACAATACGTGTAGTACTGGTAATATACCATTATAGGAATGACTTTTTTTGAGGAAAACCTGCTATTTAAGTTAATACTGCTACCACCTCAGTGTAGGAAAAAGCCCCTACTAGTAAGAACTCTCCCTGACTTAAAAAAAAAAATTATGTAGACTTGGCTGCTTGCACTAAGGAAATTCTTGTGAATTTTCAGCTTACAAATAAAGAAGCAGATAATACCTTGCCCTCCATTTTATAAAATAACCAAACGCAAAGTTTTAAGCTAAATAAATGACCTAAAGGTACCAAGTAATACCTGTGTTACTTTAGCTCTTAGGTAAAAATTAAGCTTATGGAAAGAGATCCTGGTGTTCTTCCTTGGAAGAGAGATCTCTCTCCCTTTTTGCTGTTGAAGGTTTCCTGGGTATTTAGAGCCATGGGTGTCATTCAGCTTCTGAAGGAAAAGTACGTTTTGAGACGCAGCTGGTTCTCAGTCCAAGTATGACTGGGCAGATCTTCAGGTTCACTGGTGCTAAGGATTTGAGAAGGATTTGCCCCAAAAGGCTAAACAACAATCAAATCTTGCATTTGAAAATGGTGAATTGCTTTAAGATGGAGCAGATGAGATTATGCATTTTTAAATAAATAAGGAAAGACTTGGCATTCTCAGGCTTTCTTTTCCAGAGGAAAAACCTGTCTATGTTTTCTTAAAGTGCTTAGCAGCTGACATAAAAAATGTGGTATTTGCCAAAGACTTGGAACCTGTTGTGGCTCAGCTGAAAATGCAGGGATTTGAAGTCTGTCCATAACTTCAACTGACTAATTTTGAGAAAGAGATGGCTTGCATGATGGGTTCTGTATCCATGGCAATCTAGTTTCTGCTGTAAAATAGTTAAAAATAGAAAATATCCTCAACTAACATTAAGTTGACCTAAAAGTTGACATAGAAGAGACAGATATCTGGGATTCACTGTGCTGTGGGTTATTTGACTTTGGAGCTGTTACACTTCATGGAAAAGTCTGCCATCAGTATTTTTCCTTCCCAGTGCATCCTCACCACACACACTGGGGTCAGGAGAACCAGCTCACTCTGTGCCTTTTGTGGTGGCAGGAGCCTATAGCATTTGCCTTCATCTAAATCTGCCTTTTTTCCTCTTGACAATGAGGCTTGTGGTCACTCTGAGCAGTGGTCATGGTGTTTCAGGGCTAGAGGGCTGCCAGATGGGCTCCATGCAGAGAGCGCAGGGCTGCCCTGTGCACAGTTCAGCCTGCATGGCAATGCCTCAGAGAAAACACATCCAGAAAAGAGCAACACGCCACAGGTCAGTGCGAAGAAAGAAGTGTGAGAAACAGCTCCAACTCCAAGGTCAGGGGAGCAAGAGTGGGAGGAGGGCTGCGGGTGCTGGAGCAGAAAATCCCTGGAAGCCTGTGGGACAGACCATGTTGAAGCAGGTATTTCCATGTAGTTCATAGAGGACAGTGCCAGAGCAGATACCCAACTTGCAGCCTCTGGGGACCTCCACACTGGAGCAAGTGAATATTCCTTGAGGGAGAGACACGTGCAGAGCCCACACTGGAGCAACCTTATCCTGAAGCTTTACAGCCTGTATGAGGGATGCATGCTGGAGCAAGGGAAAAACAGGAGGACGGAGTGGCAAAGAAGAACTGCAATGGTCTGACCCCAGCCCCCATTCCTGCCCTTCCCCATGCCTCTTGGGGAGGGAAGAAGGTGTGGGAGTTGAAAGTGAAACAGTAAAGTTGAGCTTGGAACAAAGAGGCAAAGGGAAAATTCTTTTAGGATTTATGTTTCTTACCATCCAATTCTGTTTTAATTGACAATAAATTATTTTTCCCTAAGTGAGTCTGTTTTGCCCATGACAGTAATTTCTAAATGATCTGCTTGTCTTTCTTTTAATACCTGGGCTTTTTCACTTCATTCTTCCCTGCACAGTTCCTTTTGTGGATTGTGAGTGGGAGAGCAACCAGCCAAGGTCAACTCGCCACAATGTTGTGTTGACAAATGCTACAACACTTAATGACTGTCAGCAAGTGAGACTGGATTTCATCTCGTATCTGCTCTAAAAAATTGGTTTTTTCTGAAGATACTGCATCCTTTGGTGTTAACTGTACACTCACTGAAGAAAATATAACCTAGAAAGAAATTATCAATTAGTGATTGTTGTAATTTAATGAATTTATTATTTTTAAGTATTTTGAAAATATCCTTGGTCTCAAAGAGAGTACTATAATTTTGAGTATGCTGTGCTTTTTGTATAAATCTTAAACCCTTCATCCATCATAACTTCCTTAATTACAGAGATAGCACCATCAAAGTTACAATTAAAAATCAGGTAGATATTAAGCAGAAAGCCTAAAAGAGAAAGACTAAACTTGAGGCCAGTTGCTTTCTGCCTGTGAATATGGCTTTAAATACAGAATGTGTTTGTGTAGTACCTAATAGTTTAATATAAACATTAGTTTAGCAATCATAGTATAAGCCACCAGATGGAGTAGTGTTACTGTCAGAAATTGAGAGTAATAAAAATAGCATGTTTTTTCTTTCAACTTTTGTAGTATAAATGCAAGGTTTTTTAAGGTGATGTGCATAAAATGTATGAATCTGTATGTTAGAGGTTGTAACCGTTGACTGCAGTACTTACCTGTGCTAACACATTTTTTACTTTCGCACTTTCCCTAGCTTAACATTAAGTTACCTTACTGTGAAAATGTTTTTCCTTTTGTTGTTGTGAGGCATTAATCTGAGTTGACAAACTGCAAGCAAATTTGATCTGTTTTTTTCTTTCACCATTTTTTTCTTTACATCTTAACTTCTATCTCTTTGCCATGTTGTTACCAGTAGCTAATTTTCTATTAAATATCTGATCATTAATTGAAATACTTCTTGCTACAGGGCTTTATAAAGAGAAAAGGGGCAGATGCTGACTATGCCAAAAGCTTTTATTTGGGGATTTTGTTGGTGATTCGATTTTCTGTTTCTTCTTTTTTTCCCTCCATGTCCTCCTAGGGTCTTCTTGCACAAGAGCCTGAAAGCATTTAAAATTTGCAGAATGAAAAGATGGCACAGGCAATGCTGGTACCACCAGGACCTGACAGCTTCTTCTATTTCACTGAAGAATCTCTTGCAGCTATTGAAAAACGTATTGCTGATGAAAAATTTCATTGTGACCAAGATGAGCCTACAGATGACGCTGGTCATGTAGAAAATCACCCAGAGCCAAATAATGACTTAGAGGCAGGAAAGACACTGCCATTTATTTATGGTGATATTCCTCCAGGAATGGTGTCTGAACCCCTGGAGGACCTGGACCCATATTACATCAATAAAAAAGTAAGCGTTTTGTATTAAGAGTGTAATTAGAACACTCCTGTTGAGCTATAAAGTGATAAATGGTCTGCTGGGGAGTTTGTCAGAAGTGCTGGTTGAAATTACTATGCAGTAGGTGCTATCATGTTAATTTTTTTGATTTCACTGAAAAGACAGCTGTAACTCTTGCTTACAGGGCACTTTTCTTTTAATGTCTAATGTTATGGTATTTTAGTTAGTGGATTTTGTATTAAATATTCTGTAATCTCATCAGATCTGACTGAATGCTGAAGCATTTGAAAACTTCCCGTCTGTCTGGCTACTCTCTGTGTTTTTTAAGAAACATAATACCTGAGATCTGGTTCATTACAGAAGTCTTTAGACAAAGTGCTCATACAGTCATACAACAGAAAAATCACTGTCAAACATTCCCTAAAATATTGTAGAAATACTTGTTTCACAAAATATTTTTTTAAAGTATAAAGACTAAACAAATCTACTTTATGTTTCAATACTGGGTCTATGTTATAGGCCCAATATAGACCTGAAGACAAAATCTAAATTTATATATATTGATTCAGTTTCTTTTATAGATATAATGATAAAAAAAGAAGAAAAGAGAAAAGTGTTTACTTTGGCAAGTACAGATGAAGAAAAGATATTTTTATGTAGGCATATGAAGTGGAATGATATCAAGAAAGAAAACTAAACTGAGTTTACATTAAAAAGGCAGTACAAAATAAGCAGCAAGTGGTTATTTTATTGTGTAATCAATGAAATGCTTTTCAAATTAAAAGCAAAGAATGGGTTCTTGAAATTAAGTACTGGATAATCAACAAAATAGTATCTTACAAGTAAGAATGTAACCAAAGAGTGTATTATCTCTCTAATAAGCAACTTAATTACAACGGTGTTTTTTCTAGTTAGAATGTTGAAGACGAATAATCAAATGTAGCTTTTTTAGTTATTTTAGTTTTTGTTCTCTTAACCTCACAAACACTATTGACAAATGACTTATTTCTTTTATAGTAAAATGTCATTGGAAAACAGAAGTGTTCAGTGTTATAACCTGCTTATTTCCAGATATGACACTTTTGGGAGAATAATCATTAAATGTAGATTGAATTAAGATTTCATTAGATGATATTTTCATTGTGTCTCTTATTCAAAATCAAAAATGTTTACATTGATGGTACTAGTGACAACTGCACAGGCAATAAAGGCAGTAAAGCCAAGGATTTAAAAAGCCAAGGATGTCTCACCCCAGAAGCAGTTTCAGCATGCTGAAATGGTTAAATAATTCTTTGTGAGTGCCTAAAAATGGTTAGTTAGGTGCTTTGTTTTGCACTGCCAACTTTGTTCTGAAATGCAAGTAAAAAAAGGCATTAAATTTAAATGTAAGAAATAATGTAATTACTTAATGTAATTTTTAATGTAAATACTTAATCCTAGAAAATGAAATTTGAAATGCAGATTTTGTTTAAGAGCACAGAGACAAAGAATGCATGGTGTAGCATTTTCATTGCTCATGTGAAAATTTAGAATCTGGTATTTCCTTGTATAAGGAAAGTAAATTTGGCTACGTAGATGTGTGTAAGCAGCCTCTAATATGGCAAGGTTGCTAACATGTATCCTTAATTTCCTATTTCCTAACCCCCTACCCCCATGCCCTTTTTGTCTATTTTTTAAAGACCTTTATAGTACTGGATAAAGCGAAGACAATCCACAGGTTCAGTGCCACACCTGCCTTGTACCTTTTATCACCTTTCAATATTACTAGAAGACTAGCTATTAAGATTTTGGTTCATTCATATCCTTTTCAAGTGATTTGTTAAAAATTGTTACTGATTAATATTACTAAGCTTAACATTAGGAGTTTTGGTTTAGTGTTTAAACATGTTCCTGCCTTTAATTCTTTCCTCTCAAAATCAATCCAAGCTAAGATTCGTCACTTAACCTGCTGATTAAATTTAGAAGAAGAGAAGTCATTAGTGGAGTTCCCTAAGGTGCAGTATTGATTCCAGTCCTATTTAAAATCGTTATGGATGATCTGGATGAAGTGAGTGAGTGTAGCCTTGGTAACTTTGTGGATGACACCAAGTTGGGTGGAAGTGTTGATCTGTTGTGGGGTAGGAAAGCTCTGCAGAGGGACCTGGACAGGCTGGATCGCTGGGCCAGACCAACAGCATGAGGTTCAGCACGACCAAGTGCTGGGTCATACACCCTGGCTACAACAGCCCCATGCAGTGCTACAGGCTGGGGGCAGAGTGGCTGGAAAGTGGCCCAGTGGGAAAGGACCTGGGGGATTTTGATTGACAGCAGCTGAACACAAGCCAGCGTGTGGCCAGGAAGGGCAAGGCATCCTGGTGTGTATCTGGAACAGTGTGCCCAACATGACCAGGGCAGTGATCATCTCCCTGTACTTGGCACTGGTGAGGTCACACCGCAAATTCTGTGTTCAGTTCTGGGCCCCTCAGTAGAAGGGATTGAGCTGCTGGAGCGTGTCCAGAGAGGGGCAGTAAAGTTGGTGAAGGTCTAGAGAGTGAGTCCTATCCTATGAGGAGCAGCTGAGGGAGCTGGGGGTGTTTAGCCTGGAGAAGAGGAGGCTCAGGGGGACCTTATCGCTCTCTACAACTCCCTGGAAGGAGGGTGTAGCCAGGTGGGGGCCAGGCTCTTCTCCCAGGTAACCAGTGACAGGACAAGAGGAAATGGGCTCAAGTTGCACCAGGGCAAATTCAGGTTGGACATCAAGAGGAATTTCTTCACAAAAAAGGTTGTCAAGCCTTGGAAAGGACTGCCCAGGGAAGTGATGGAGTCAACATCCCAGGGGGTGTTCAAGAAATGACTGGATGTGGCACTTAGTGCCATGGTCTAGTTGACAAGAGTCAAAGGTTGGACTTGCTGAACTCAGAAGTCTTTTCCAGTCTAAATGGTTCTGTGATAGGTTATAACCATCATTCTTGTGACATATCTTTGCATTATTTATGACACTGCTAGTGATAGTAAACTAATTTATATCATTTATGTTGTCAATATTCTATGTCCTTGTCAATTCCTTATATTTTGTGTTATGCAAATTCGGCTTCTAAAAGGAGTATGTTCCTTAACTACAGTCAACATTGTTCAACAAGGTCATTATGCTCACTATTTTGGCAAACTGTGTATTGATGACATGGAGCAGTCTTCCAGAATGGGCAAAGGATGTAGAGTAAGTATATTTAAATTGGCTAATAATTTTTAAAGTGGTTTAAAAATGAAAAGCAAATTAAGAGCTAGACCATGCAGTTTTACCTACTTGTGTAATACCAGCATTCTCCTTTTTCTTGCTTGGAGTTTGGTTCTAGCTGCAACCCAAAGCAGCGCAGTCCTGCAAGCTCTGTGAAGGAAAGAAGCTGTGACATTAACCTTCTTCTCTAAACAAAATGCTGATAAATACTTTTCCTCAGAATATTCATACAAGCAATGTTTTCATGCATTCTCCCTCTTGAGCTGTTCTTTGTCATTAAAAAAAGAAGAAGGTCATTCAACCAAAAACTACTGCTTTTCAGTATGGAAGATGCTTTCAATAGCCCCTCTGAATCACCTTCATTTTGTGCAGCAAAATCTAATTATGGGACACACCCACTCTTTACAGAAAATACCTCTGTTGACGATTATTGTATGACATTATCAAGTCTACCTGGTCAGCCATCACAAATACCCTCAGTAAATCTAGGTTTCACCTACCCATGGATTTTATTTCTGACGTGGCAACCATGCTGAAATGTTACTTGAACAAAAATATTTTTTTCATGTTAATCATTATTAATATTATTAGTGCTGACATTAAAAAAGCTTACATGCTAGAAACTGCAAAAATTTTATTTTTTCAGACAAAAGGGTATAATTCTATTATCTTACGAAAGAATGGTGGGAAAACAGTAATAGCTTGTGGGAGTTTATAACTGCTGTTCAGTGCACGTACTAATCACTGGGTTTGAGTTGTTTTCTTGTGTGCTCATGATGTATCACTGAACAACACCACAATCTAACTTTCGTTTGAATGTTTTCTCATAGGTACACTTTCACTGGAATTTATACTTTCGAATTTCTAGTTAAAGTCCTTGCAAGAGGCTTCTGTATAAATGATTTTACTTTCCTTCGTGACCCCTGGAACTGGCTTGATTTTGTTGTCATTTCCTTTGCGTAAGTATATAATATTTTTTAAGTAAAAGAACAGAAATTTGTTTGAACCTGTAATAGTTTGTTTGGCTTATGTTAGTTGATTTGAAATTAGTTGTAGCTGGATTGTGTTTCAAGTTTTTCCACTGAAATTTTTTACACTAGTGTAGCACGTAGCAGAGTTAGTGGACTATCCCACAGTACAAAATATACCACTGAACAATCAATGTAAAATAGTATTTAAAAAATAAAATCAGGCCTATAGATTTCATTTTAAATTTGCAATTAATGGAAAATCTTAAGGGTGAATTTCTTAGGGAAAACTTAATTGAAGCAGGAAAATATGAATGCAAGTCTTTCATTTAAACTTATTTCTTCAAAAAAATAGTCTGGATTTCAGGTTCAGGTAAGTAGTATACACTCTACCTTAATTCTGAGTAACTGTGATTTAATCCTACAGGTATATAACAGAATTTGTAAACCTAGCCAATCTTTCAGCTCTTCGAACTTTCAGGGTTCTGAGAGCTTTGAAAACTATTTCTGTAATTCCAGGTAAGAAGTAACTGTGTAAAATAGTAGGTGCTCTACATCACCTCTGTTTAATTTTGTGTGTGCTGTCATTGTGTTTGTGTGTGGAATCCCTCACTACAGATATGTGACAGAGTTTGTGGACCTGGGCAATGTCTCAGCGTTGAGAACATTCAGAGTTCTCCGAGTTTTGAAAACAATATCAGTCATTCCAGGTGAGAGCGAGGTTAAACACTGAGGCTGACTGAAACTGCACAGAAGCTGAACTTGTTCTTAACAGAAACATCCAAGTTTTTGTCTTAATTTCAATTTCATTTCCTTTTCTAATTCTCTAAAACACTCAGCCTCAGAGTTTAACACTCAGTTGCATGAAGAACTTGTTTACATAGCCTGTATATTCCTCCATTTCATGATGTCAAATTTTCTCTCCCACATTAAGGATCAAAACTTAGTGTTTTTATTTTTCTCTAACTAATGTGAATGTTACATATATGTATTTATGAAAGAC
The DNA here is from genome assembly GCA_013389985.1 of Dryoscopus gambensis. NCBI lineage: Eukaryota > Metazoa > Chordata > Aves > Passeriformes > Malaconotidae > Dryoscopus > Dryoscopus gambensis. Next base: position 66,276 of record WEIT01040832.1, read on the forward strand.
ATTTGGGATTGAAAATTCTAGTGTTTTGTAAAAATTGAATCCCTGACAGAGGAATAAGACAATAATGAATAGCATGGGGATTGCATGATATAGTTTTTAGTTTATGATGCCTATCTTCACCAAACCCCACCTCCAACAAAAGGGGATGCATTGGAATGCAGACATTAAAATCACTACTGAAATAAAATTGTCATCTCTTATTGTTTGCTGGTATAGAATCAATATATTGTGTATTGGAATAGAATACTGGCAAAGGTTTGGAGCAAGAGGCATCAAAAAGAAAATAAAATCAACTATTTTCTTTAGATGTAGTGTATATGTACAGAGAGCATGAATTGAAAGCTCTTGACCTGAAGAACAGGTGCTTTGGAATGTATGCCATTCATTCCCATTCATATTTTCAAATTATTTAGCAGGAATGATGAAACTTATTGGTAGTTTTTCCTTTGGAAAGTGCTTTAAGACTTTCTTTTGAAGCTGTGCATGGTTTTTAGCAGTGTGTTTTGGAGAAGTTTACGTTGCATTTTAGCTTAGTTAAATATTTAAAATTATAATAAAAATCTGCCTCTGTTTGCAGGCTTGAAAACTATTGTTGGAGCCTTAATTCAGTCTGTGAAGAAGCTCTCAGATGTGATGATCCTGACTGTATTTTGCCTGAGTGTATTTGCACTGATAGGACTGCAGCTGTTCATGGGCAATTTGAAGAATAAATGCTTGTTCTGGCCATCAAAAAATTCAACAGCTTTTGAAAAATATGTAGCTCCATACTTTAATGATACAGAATTTGACTGGGCAGCGTACATTAACGAAGAAAGTAAGAAATACTGTTGTAACTTGCTAAAATTTTTTGTATATAAACCCATGCATACAAGCACACAATAACTGTTTTATACTGCAGACTAAAGATAAAAAACAAATCAGATGGCAAAGAATAGGAATTTTTATATATTGCATCCCAAACTCATACTGACTTGTTTGGTCTTTCCGTTAGCTGCACATAGAAAGGTATTTAGAGGCTTAGGTTAGTTTTAGAATCACAGAATCATGCAGGTTGGACAGGATCTCCACAGTCCAGACCAATTGCTGCTCAGCTCCAGGTCCAGTTGGAGCAGACTGCTCAATCTCTTGTTCCAGTCAAGGTTTTAGTATCTCTAAGGATTGAGGTATCACAGCATCCTCTGGGCAGCAGGTGCCAGCATTTGACCAATCTCACAGAAACTTTCTTGAGTATCATTTCAGAATTTCCCATGATCAAACTTTTGATAATTGCCTCTTATCTTTCCAGTGTACACCCCTGAGATGAGTCAGACTCCATCTTCATTACAATCTTTCATGTTATACTTGTAGATAGAGTGAAGATCTTCACACATCCCTCCCTGCCACCTGCTCCCTCCCTAGTCTTCTCAAGGCTGAACAAAACCAATTCTTTTAGGCTTTTCTTGTATCTTTAGGAGATATATAAAAAACCAGAAGCACTAGACAAATGAGAGACTTTCCTAGTTAAGATGTGCTTTTATTATTAGGTAGAGGTAACAAACCAATTACTTTCACTGATATATAACTCCCCAGGCAAGCAGAGATTCCAGTAGGAAAGGAGATGGTATTCAGCCTAATGTCTGTAGACTGAAGTGATAACATCCAGGCTGGTTCAGACACATGCTTATGTTTTGTATTTCAGTCCTTTTAAGGGATAGCATCAGTAATGTTATAAAATACAATGAACTGTGAGATGTAGTATAACTTCTAATTACCAAAAAATTAGTTTTCATGTGTGGGTTTATACTAGAAATGGGTTTACAGGGTACTGCTTTGTAATTAATTGTAAAAGTAGTGTATTTAAGTAAAATTAAATTTATAGGCTAATGGATGCTAGCTTTCCTCCTCAGTGACTCTCACAAAAAGTAAAGGAAAATACAATTGTTATAGGCTGAGTGTTGATGAGCCAGATTTTCTCCCATTTTTAACATTGGACATTAAAGTTTTCTGCTGTTTTCTGCATTTTCAGATTATCTTTCTATGGTTCTGAATTGTTGAAATTCTATGACTGTGTTTATGTTTTCTGCGCAGTCTATCATTTTAGCTAGTTTATTTACCTAAGAAAGGATGTGAAAATGGAGTAGTGATAGTGCTTTGTGGGCAATTTTGGCTGATAGTTTATATGCTGCAGAACATTTGTGAATTCTCACTTCAGCTGCAGATTATACAGTACATAGCTTCTCTATTTCCAGTTTGCACTAGGTGGCAATCTAAAAGAAAGAAAATTTTCCGGAGTGTCAGTTGCTTTCTATGCTACATGTTTTGTCTTTGCTCCAAGACTACAGAGTGCTGATGCAGGCAAGGTTGTTTGGTCTAGTTGTGTTTGTATTCCTTCTTTCTCACATAACTATTGATTATTTGTATACAGTGTCAGCTGCATTATAAGTATTGGTTTTGAATGGTAGGGTTTTGGCATCGCTATATTTAAGTGTTCAGTTTAGAATCCTCCTAGGTTCAAATATTATTCATCCTCCTAGATTCATATATTATGGGCTGTTTCTGACTATTTAAATACAGTAGGTTTTTTACCCTATGAAAACCAAAACCTTTGTCAGCTTGAAAGGTACATCAAGACCATGAGCTGAGGGTGAAAGCAGATTGATTTAGTTGAGATAGGAGTGTTTTTCCAGATTTCTGTCTCTTTTCCAGATCTCAGTGCCTGGCTATCCTCATGGGGAAAAGTTCCTCCTTGTGTCTAGTCAGAACCTCTCTTGTTTGTAATTATGCCTATTGTCTGTCATTCTCCTGCCATGCACCTTCTTCTGCATGAGAAGAATCTGTTTCTGTCCCCTTGATAGCTTCCTTGTAGTTATTGGATGCTTTCTACCAACTCTCCCCAGAGCCTTCCCTTTGCCAGGCTGAACATGTGCAGGTTCCTTGTCCTCACATGGTGAATGCTCCAACCTGCTCATGACCTTGGTGACCCTGTGTTCCATTTTATCAATGTTTGCTTGCACTCTGGTGCCAAACCTGGGCACAATACTCTGGGTAGAGTCTAATGAGTGCAGAGCTGAAGGGGACAGTCACTTCCCTCACTCTGTGAGCTGGCCTTCTGTTCCTGCAGCCCTGGAGGCTGTTGCCCTTCTTGGGTGTCAGGGCACACTGCTGACTCAGCCTCACCTGGCTCTCTGTCCACCAGTGCATTTTCTGCAAAGCTGCTTGTCAGTCAGTTCCCAGCCTGTATCACTGCAAGGGGCTCTTCCTTCCCAGATACACAGCTGCATTTGTCTTTTCTGAATTTTATGTGTCTCCTGTCAGCCTGTTCCTCCAGCTTGCCTAGGTCCCTCTGAATGGGGTCTACCTTCACTCTTAGAAACTTCTTCCCTGATTTATTATCATCTTTCTAACTGTATTGTTTTTCTTTTTTTTCTTTTATTTTAAGGACAGCACAATTGTTAATAATTAATAACAATATATATTTCTCTTTTTCTGACGGCTACCACCTTAATGTTAAAAGAACAATTCTGTGAAGTTGTTTATAGTACAGCAGCTGTTAGAACATTCTAATTGGAACACCCGTCTTCTTTTTAAATGCTGCCTTCATATTTTCAGTCACAGGATGTGCTAATTAATGTTGCTCTGACTTTAAAACTGCCAGAAAGCCATTATATATAGTTCCATTTTAAAGGAGATAGGCTTTGTCTGATTGCAATCTACTTACTGGATAACAGGAGTTTTGTGTTTTCTTTCTCTTATCTACTGAACATCAGATTTTGGAAGGATAGTCAGTGTGCAGTGACTCAAGGAAAGTACATGCAATTTATGTTCTAATCATTGTTCTGGGATTTTATCTTTACAATGTGTTTTTATTCTGTTGCCCAGAGAGGTTGTGGGTGCCCCATCCCTGGAAGTGTTCAAGGCCAGGCTGCATGGAGCCCCAATCTATTAAGTGGCATCCCTGCCCATGGCAGAGGTTTTTGGAACCAAATGAACTTTGAGGTCACTTCCAATCCAAGCCATTCTATGATTGTGCCAGTATTTGAACGCACTATTGGGAAAACATGAATGGGAGATTATGAACATTCAAAAGATGATGACTTGAACACAGGTTCATTGTCACAAAAAACCCGAACTCCTTTCATGTGTAAACATGTTACTTTCTATTTTTTCTTTAGGTCATTTCTATCGCATAGGAGCAAAGGATTTTCTGCTTTGTGGCAATAGCTCAGATGCAGGGTAAGGTACACTGAAAGTGACATACTATCTGTCTAAAAACATGTAAAAAGTATCAATCTAAACTTTAAAAAGCTAATTTAGTTACCTGGTCAAGAATATTTATTTTTCTTTCATCTCTTCCCACATTTGCTCTCCAGACTAAGATGTTGATTCTTAGCTGGAGGCCTGAGCCCTTTTGGTGCCGGACATGACCCCATGCTGGGCCTGTGACCCACGTGGGTTATCTCTTGCCATGTGCACCAACCATCTGTGGTGGAGAGGAGGTGGTAGACACATCCTGCCACACTAACCCCACAGTCAGAAATAATATGGTCTTGAATGAGTAAAAATGTTAAATGACAAAATAGTTTGCTGGAAATTTGTTTTAAAAACTTGTATGTAACTACAAAATGCCACTTAGCAGGTGGACCTTGTGTTATCAATGACATAAGAACATTCTTTATCATGGTTCCCTGCCATTCCTCAACTCTAAAATAGGCATGGAGCACTGAGACTTATGACCAGATTCAGGGAAGCCATCTTCGTGCTTCTTCTGTCTGGCAGCTGCATGCATGCATCGTTCTCTCTTTCTATGACAATTTTTTGTAACAAAATCACATAATTCTGTATGTTAATGAATTATCAGTCCATCCTGTGGTTTTGGTTGGTTTTGGCTTTAGAACACTCATACTCAAGCTATTTTTGTAAACCTTTAACTTATATATGTAACTATGAGGTAAGTTTGTGTATGTAAATGCACATCAAATAACATACGTACATGAAAATAAATCTTCATAGTGTTTTCATAGAGGTTTTGGAGACAAGAGCCTCTTCTGTCTTTCAAAAATGGAATCATAATTGGAACAGTGTGCTTATACTTGATATCAAAATTGCTTCACCTACTCTCAAAACCAATATGAAGAATTTCAGGAGATAAAAGTATCCCTATGATAGTTATTTGCTCTTGACGAATGGGTAGAATTTGTTTATTAGACTCACAGATGTGAAGAAGCCAAGAAATCTGGTATGCTAGCCTTACTGACAGACAAAGTTCAACATAAAATGTGTATGCTGGGTGTCTTGTTCCTGCATGGAAGTATCTACCTATTGAAATATCTGTGTTAGGTACATATATAATTTTCATTGAAAAGGTATCCACAAAGGTAGTATCAAACTGTTGATAATAAACTTTATTTTGTTTATAATTTTGAAGGGGGATAGAAGGAACTATTATCATTATTTGTTTGCTGTCTCTGGATTTTTCTTTAAAGAACACTCTTTTGATTTCCTCACTAATTTTTGAATTGTTTTAAGCCCTAAATAGCAGCACCCTCCACAGATGAAACTTCATAAGAAGCTCAAGAAATAATAAAAAAGAAGTGTTATATGAAATTTTTATATGGATTGTTTTGCCTCTTTTTCTTTTTCTTTCCCCTCCTAGTAAATGTCCAGAAGAGTTTATCTGTGTGAAAGCTGGTAGAAACCCCAACTATGGATATACTAGCTTTGACACATTCAGCTGGGCTTTCTTGTCACTGTTTCGACTGATGACACAGGACTATTGGGAAAATCTTTATCAGTTGGTGAGTATATTATAAAAACGGTGGTTAGTGTGTTACTGGCCTCAAATCAGTCGTGGAAAGGCCATTCTTATTTATTTTACATGCTATTGTTAGCAATTGAAATTTGTCAAAGGAAGCAAATTCAGTTGCAAAACTAAGTAGATGTGGGCCCTTAGTACAGAATCACATGATTTCTGAACAGGCACATGAGAGTTTTTTGATCCTTAATTTAATTTTTACAATGTCTGTTTCATTTTGTGCCTCACAAAATTTTCAAAAATGTCAAAATTGAGTTTAAATTATAAAAATACTTCATGACAGCAAAACCTGAACCTTAATTTCAGCACTTTTAATCCTATTTTTTTTAAAACTAAGAATGCACGACTTGATATAAATTAACTTTCTTACTGTAGCCTTTCATTATATGGTGTGTGCGAATGTGTTAATTATAATAAATACTATCTTCTAATTATCTAATCAGTTGTGCCATTTTAAATACTTTTGGTTATTTCCAAGGGAAAGCATGCTAATACATGGTAAGCATTCTAAGCCTCCAACCTGTGATATGTGACTTACATTAATAACTCTGATCCCACATACTTTACAAGATTATTAGGTGTTGAAAGAGGTTCATCTCAGAGCAGCATGATCCTGAGACATATTTTCATATACAAGAATGCACCCTTTATTTTGATTACTTTGTAATTCAGAAAACTCATATGATTTTACTACAGAAGGAAAATTGTTTTGCACTTTTCAAAGTCATTAATGCTTAAAAACTGGAGAAGTAATGCATTTCTTCACCAGATGAATGATTTCTCTTCTCCTCCTATAGACACTGAGAGCTGCTGGCAAGTCATACATGATATTTTTTGTTGTGGTGATTTTTCTGGGTTCCTTCTATTTGATCAACTTGATTTTGGCTGTGGTTGCCATGGCCTATGAAGAACAAAATCAAGCAACTATTGTTGAAGCAGAGCAGAGGGAGGCAGACATTAAGCTAAAGCTTGAACAACTGCGGAAACAGCAAGAAGAAGCTCAGGTATTTTCTAACAGGAGTCTGGGCTTTAGAGTATTCCTTTGAAATGCTATTTGTTTAGTAGTCTAAGTACTTTGTTTAGTCTGAGTACTTTAGACTGCTTTTTCTATGGCTCTTTATTGCTTTTTAAATATATAATATGTAAAGCGTGAATGAATTTCTGAAGTGAGAACAAAGAGTAGTCTCCAAATCAAAATAATAGTTTTAAATAAGTATCTCTTGTCTTGGGCTAGTATCTATAAACTGTCGTGATGATTTTCCGAATTCTCATCTTAGAAATAATTCCAATACTTTTCAAGCCTTGATTAGAGTGTAAAATATTTTTATCTATACATTTCTGTTTCATTTTTGCTACTTGTGCTGCTACCAGCAAATCAAAAACTGGAAGCAGCTTAAGGAAGCTACTTACAATGAAAGTTAGGATTAGTTTACTAAATTAATACAGACTGAAGTATGACTGTGTTTAGCTCTTTTGTTTGCTGTTGCAGTCACTCTAATTTATTAATTTTCAAATATTTTCTAAGGAACTTTGTGGCTGTAGACAGTGTGGGCTGACTCTATGATATGGATGCAAAGTAGAACGCCATTCAAATTCCATTCAGACCAAAGAATTTCATTTGTAGTTTTGCACAAATCCACTGTGCTGTTTACTAGAAGTAATTTGCTATAAATCTTAGGAACAAGGACTATATTGTTCTTTAAAAATGGTGTGATTCATAAAGCATCTTGTTAAATAATTGCTGTGGCAGGCAATAGCAGCAGCTGTAGCAGAGATGACTGAGTACAGCTGTGAAAGTGGGAATGCTGCACCCTCAGATAGTTCTTCAGATGCATCCAAGCTTAGCTCAAAAAGTGCCAAAGAAAGAAGAAATAGAAGGAAGAAAAGAAGGCAGAGAGAGCTCTCTGGAGAAGAGGATGACATGAAGGATGAAAAGCTTCCAAAATCTGAATCAGATGGCAGTATCAAAAGGAAAGGTTTCCGTTTCTCTTTTGATGGGAACAGACTAACTTATGGGAAGCCATTTACATCGCCCCACCAGGTACTGTGAATAATGCAGTTGTCATTTTTGGAATTTGTGAGATAACTGTCACATCCAACTGCAACATTGCAAAGTAAGGCAATGAAGGAAAAATAATGTAGCATTCTCTTATACACCAACTTACTTTTGGTATTATTTTCTAGAGGGTACCTAAAAAAACAGTTTTGTTCTCTCTCATTTTATTATTTAGGACCTTAACATGCACAGCAGCATTGCATTTTCCTAGTTAATCTGAAATAAAAATGCCTTCTTAATTCATAAAAGGAAAATTTAAGTATAGAGGATGAATGTAGAAGACTAAAGGTATTGATATCTTTTAACATAATGCATGATCTATGTGGATCACTGGAGTTTATAGAAATCTTGATTTTTCTCTTTAAAGCAGAAATTGAAACTACTATGGCCTTATACATGTTATTTTTTTTCTCTTCAGTTATTGTTTTAGGTATACTATAGATTTACCCATTCAGATGACTTTCATCTGTAAGGCATCTTTGAGATCAGCCTGAGGCAGTGTATTGAAGATAGCACTGACAAATTCCTGGGGAATATAAATTATTATTGTTCTTCTAATGCATAGACATGCATTTTGTACACTTACAATCTTCAGACTGTCATTTTTTATGTTTCCTTTGCAGTCTTTGCTGAGTGTTCATGGCTCACTGTTTTCTCCCAGGCCTAGTAGCAGAACAAGTCTTTTCAGTTTTAGAGACTACGGAAGAGAGAGAGGATCTGAAAATGACTTTGCTGATGATGAGCACAGCATGTTTGAGGATAATTCGAGCAGAAGAGGTTCTCTCTTCGTGCCGCGCAGACACGGTGAACGGCGCAGCAGTAACATTAGTCAGGCCAGTAGGTCATCGAGAAGGCTGACGGTCTTCCCAGGGAATGGGAAGATGCACAGCACCGTGGATTGCAATGGAGTCGTTTCCTTAGTGGATGGACCGCCAGGTCTGTTGTCTCCTACTGGACAACTGCTGCCAGAGGTGATAATAGATAAACCAACAACTGATGGCACTGTAAGAAAGTATTAAATTACTCCAGGTTTCATGGTCTTTCTTTATTGCATAGACAGTGTTTCAATGAAATGATTGCTTTGAAAATGGATGAGAAGTTGTGAATGATTTTGCAGATCTTACTGTAATGAAATGAGTTTGAAGTGATTCAATCAAAAGTGAGAGGCTGAAGCATGAAAGAGAGCAAAGTAGTAAGTTTTTATATACCTGCAAAGCAAGGATATGCATACACCTGCTTAGTGAATGAGATTAGAAATGTTCTGTTGCTAAATCTGTTTTGGAACCCAAAATAGGATGTTCAACTCTAAATTTCCTGTACATTATTAAATTGTTTCAATTTTTTTTTTTTATCTTTATGGTTTTAGCCTCCTTTTATGTGTATTTTCTAATTCTCTGTCAGTAATCTGCTGGTTCTGCTTTTCTCCCTTGTTCATACATTAGGTATTGTGCAAATGTAGCACAGTCTTTAAGATCATGTTGACATTTTAAAAGTTCTGAAAGCATTTTTTTCTCTTGGGTTTCAGAGACTATTTGAGTTGCTCACTGCCTAAGATCAGGGTGTAATTAAAAAAAAAAAAAAAAAAACAAAACAAAAAACCCAAACCAACAAAACATGTTAATTCTGCTCAGTTTTCCCTTTTCCCTCAGTCTGCTTTAGGAATGGAGCAGAGACATCTGCATGTTTTTTTCCTAAAAATGTTATTTTACAGAAACAGAAATTTCTATATGGGTCACAGCAACTGAAAGTATATCAGCCACCTTCCTTGCAGTTATCAGCCAGATGCCTTGCAGCTATAATCTTCTTGAAGTTTATTATACTTTTATTTTCATGCGTTTATTTAATGTACTGAAAAAAAATCTACCCATCCTTATACATTCAAAACTTCTTCGTAACTGAGGTGTGCTCAATGCTATAGTTATATCACAGCTTTCATTTTTTAAAATAAAATCATGTAAAACAAGTATTCATTTTTGGGATCAATTAAGTCAGACTTATGCTGTTTCTTCAGTTGAAATTCATAAAATAAATCAGAGTTGATAGCAATTCAATTTAGAAAATATAATTTAAATAAGTTTTGAGTGTGTATAGAGATCAAAACTGATCTTTAAAACTTACTTTTATGGACTAGTTGTTGCTGCAGATTCTTCCTAGCAATAATCACTTGTTAGAAATATCTTGTGAATGAACTAGTTTAGAATGGAAACATTGGTAGGGAAAGCATGGAGCTTGGAATTTTTTTTACAAAAGTTCTGCAGGTCTTACTTTGTTTCCTTGGCTGTGGCCCCCTCCAAAATTTCTTGATGTCTAAAGTGGAGTTAATGTTATTTGAGTATAATGCAGTGGAAATATGTGAACTAAATATCCAAATGTTTTTCTTAATGTTTTGTAAGTATTAATGGTATTTGGAAGTATAGGATGAAAATAGTGATTTAAAAAACATCACAGTATTTCTAAAGTTGAATTTAATTTACACACCTCTTTTTTTTTTATTTATTTAATAGAACACTACCACAGAAATAGAAATAAAAAACAGACGTTCAAGTTCATATCAAGTACCAATGGAGTTGCTGGAGGATCCCAATTTAAGGGAAAGGGCCATGAGTCTAGCTGATGTCATCACAAATAGAATGGAAGGTGTGTTATGTCTGTAGATATTTCAACTTTCTTGACATAGTCTTAGACTTGCTTGAAGGTATTTTATCATGATGCAAACACAGAAGAGAAAAATATATAGCCATTGCAAATACAAAAACTGAATAACAGGAAAAATGTATGTAAATAGTGAAAAAGAAAGGAAGGAATCTGATAAGCAGCCTAAGTAAAAAACTCATTCTAATTAAAATAGGTAATATGTATGTGTTTTATGCTAGTTATTCATGCTTAGCAATGCAGTTATTGGAAGAAATGCCTTGTGATACATTTTCCACTAACTATGCTGTAAAAAAATTAGAGAAATATTAGGCCAGACTTTAGTTAAGAAGAAAAAAATTTTTACAAGCATTATTTGGAACAGTGGAGTGATTACTAGTGAAAATCATGAAAAAGCTTGATTAATTTTCAAAACCCTATTAGGGCTAAAATTAATGTTGTTTTTCCTGAAAATAAGTACTTAGACAATTAAGAGGACTTTGAAGCCAAAAGTTTTACTGAAGAAAAGATCCCTAATCATCAGCGTAGTTTTTATGACTTTTTTGGGGCTTTTTAAACAAGATCACATGATATTAAAAATAGACAAGTTTTTAAATTATTTGCTCAGAACACTTAAAGTGTTTTTTTTTAGTCTTCTAAAACCTTTTGAGTCAGAAACAATAAACTAAGTTCCTGGAAATCTGAGGATGTTCCTCCAAGTGTCCTTAATCATTCTAGGTATAAAGATTAAAACCTGAAAAAGCAGGTAAAAAATTATCTTCAGTTTCTCCAAAACTTGTTCACTCTAAATTTCTCTTTTTCTCCAGAACTTGAAGGATCCAGACAGAAATGTCCACCATGCTGGGATAAGTTTGCCCGCACTTTCTTAATTTGGGAGTGTTGTGAGCCCTGGTTAAAAGTAAAGAGTGTAGTTGAATTTGTTGTCATGGATCCATTTGTTGATCTGGCTGTCACTATTTGCATAGTTTTAAACACCCTATTTATGGCCATGGAACATTATCCTATGACTGACCATTTTGAAGCTGTACTTAAAATAGGAAATCTGGTAAGTCCTTCAATGTATAAAATTTGATACAGTTGGAACCTGGTTTCTCTTTGGAATAGAATTGCTTTTATTATTTTTATTGTCATCCTATAAAATAAACGTTAAAGGTTTAATTTTACTAAAAATAGTCTAAAAATAACAGTTGGAGTATGTTGTATGTAAGAGTATTTGAGAGATGTTGTATCTTAAAGTTTGATTTCTTTATTACAACTTCTTCGAATAGAGTTTCCAACAGCCAGGGTTTGAATGACATGAAATTGAAAGAAATCTGACATGCTTTTGTTTGGTATTACAAAAAAAGGTAGGAGCCAAATTAGATCCTTTTTACTCTAGATACCATTGATAACACAAAAAGAGTTGAAAGCTATTTTGGATGACTATTTTTCACTGCTATTTCTGTGTGTTGATTTTGTATTTCCTTGAAGACCGTTTATTTTATTGGTCCACAACAATTTGGAAGGCAAAGAATGTGTGACTTATTCTAAGAGTATCTGTTGATACAGTTGGGTTTTGTTCTTAGTGAGCACAGTCTGTGGGTCAGGTTTGGTGAGGTAGCTGTTTGGTTTATAACAGCAATAAAACAGATATGTTATACTTCTTAACCTATGCTTATTCTAAGTGGTTGTTCTGGTGATTATGATGTAGAAATAAAACAATTTGGTTATTAGAATATGTGAAATTCTAATACATGTTGGTAACACACTGAGACTTAAGTACAGAGTTAATGTATCAACATTTAAATTGCATGATGCTATTTTTAGGCGATACGGATATGGTTCAGTGTTTTCACCTTAACCTGGAATTAGCGATCATTATCTGTACAAGATAAACATCTCATGTTGCTGTTTAAAATATATGCAGGATGTATTTGAGTGAAAGATGGTAAAGACATAGCTGAGGATCAACAGCTGTTTCAGAGGGCTGTCTTGTAATCGTGTCTGTGTGTTTTACCCAGGAAACTACCATTTTTTCCTTTCCTATGTAATGGAGTAGTTTAATATGTGTGCGTATAACTGTTGCTTCATGCCAAGAATTTGTGTGTGCTCCAGTCAGCCAGTATGCCGGTATGACACTGGTGTAGTTTCAGCAGTTGCTTTCTTGGTTTTTGGACTCTGTAGCTCTACCTTTTAAAGACTGTAAAATGCTCCTGATTTTTTTGAACTTCTTTTTCATCTATGTAGTAAAAGATAGTAATTTCTGCAGTTTTATAGATACTGGTGATCATACATCTACAGTAAATACAATGAAGTTATTTCAGAGGTGTTGTTTGCCTTCTACTTCAGAAGATATCAGAGGCACTCAGAGTCAGAAAGCAGTTTTACTTAAACACAAGCCTTGGCACAAATGACCTTTTTTTGCCAGTTAGAGAGAGACAATAAGCTTATCTTTGAGTTCTTATATAGACTTCATTAATAGTACATCACTCCAATTTATGACCAATTCACATTTTTCCACACACCTTTGTAAAAGCAGCTTCCATTCTGTCAAGAGTAAGTGTATTACCTTGCTGGGGAAAGTTCTGTTAATTAGATGGATGGCAGATATAAGGAGCAAACTTGAGGCCTGTTAGGAATAGCTTATTCTTCAGTAGACACTAAATGTATCTCAGCTTTAACTGAAGTTACATATTTATGCTACGATGTTGCCACTTACCTTCTCTGTCGGGTTCAGCTTGTGATAATTTTCTGTGACATCCTGCTGTAAGAGGGATGTTACTTAAGTTGGTCCTTATCTGCTGGTTCAACTTCTTCATATTCATCTATAAAGTAACAATAAAAATTCTTTCTTCAGGTTTTTACTGGAATTTTTGCAGCAGAAATGGTTCTCAAGATAATTGCCATGCATCCTTTTAATTATTTCCAAGTTGGCTGGAATATTTTTGATAGTTTTATAGTTACTCTTAGTTTGGTGGAGCTTTTTTTGTCGAACGTGGATGGATTATCTGTTCTCCGATCATTCAGATTGGTAAATAATATATCTGCATTAATTAATGAATTATATTTATATTTCAACTCTATTCATATAAATAAGACACCTCTTAGCATTAGGTATATTTTTAGTAAGTGACATGGGGTATCTCTGCAAGCATGTTTTACAAATTATTTCTGTTATCATTGAATACTGTGTGTCATTTTATTGTTCAGAAGCAAATAGTCTTTCAAGGGAAAGAGCTGTAATTTTATTATAATTGTTTAAACATGGATGGGTAAAGCTCAGTGGAATGTACAGTTTGTTTAGTCTATATTGAGAAATAGAAAACATTTGTAGTCTTGTTGACTTCTATACCAGGAAATAGCAAAAAGGCTAGGGGTGTTCTTTTGAAATGTAGGAATTATAAAATTTATGAGTTTCATAAATTTTAAGAAGATTCATTTTTTTCCCCTTAGCAAAAAAAAAAAAGCTTTATTTTATTAGAAAAGTATTATTTTAATCTGTTTCTACATGTAATGTCCAAGGTGTGTGATGTGTTCATAACCCATTGTCTGAACAAATACAACCAGTGTGCTGTTTCTTTCAAGTGGAAATTAATAGATATGCTAAAAAAACAGGAAGAAAAAAGAGTAAAGTCTAAAATTTATTACTTTCTAAAAGTGTGGATTTCATGAAATGCTATGAATATTATGGTTGTTGGAATCATGTTGAAGTTTCTTCTTTTTGCTATTGCTGAGAGTCACAAGTTTGTAGTACACTTTTATTTCTGTAGCATTTTTGTAACTACTGAAAATAATGCCTGTGAATTTTTTGTTTTCCAGTTGCGAGTTTTCAAGCTGGCAAAATCTTGGCCAACTCTAAATATGCTGATAAAAATTATTGGCAACTCAGTGGGAGCTCTGGGGAATCTGACCCTGGTGCTGGCCATCATTGTGTTCATTTTCGCTGTGGTTGGGATGCAGCTGTTCGGGAAAAACTACAAGGAGTGCGTCTGCAAAATAGCAAGTGACTGTGTGCTTCCTCGCTGGCACATGCACGACTTTTTCCACTCTTTCCTGATTGTATTCCGAGTGCTGTGTGGAGAATGGATAGAAACGATGTGGGACTGCATGGAGGTTGCAGGCCAAACCATGTGCCTTATTGTTTTCATGCTGGTTATGGTGATTGGAAACCTAGTGGTAGGTAGCCAAAATAATTTTACGATTTAGAATATGAAAGGTAAGAGAACCAGTAATTAATTCTAAAAGTATTCTTAAATGTGAGTTTTAAATATGATTATTATTTCGGATTCGTTACAAATATGGATTCTGGACTAGAGTTTTCTGTTTGTTAGATTTCTGATCCTGTATAGAATCCTCAGCTTGGAGGATGACCCCCCTCAGGGGTCCAGAGTGTAATTCAGAGGATGCGGATGAGAGCATGCAGCACCGGGTGTTCAGGGTGTTGTGGGCTNTGTTTTCCAGTTGCGAGTTTTCAAGCTGGCAAAATCTTGGCCAACTCTAAATATGCTGATAAAAATTATTGGCAACTCAGTGGGAGCTCTGGGGAATCTGACCCTGGTGCTGGCCATCATTGTGTTCATTTTCGCTGTGGTTGGGATGCAGCTGTTTGGGAAAAGCTACATGGAATATGTCTGCAAGATCTCCAGTGACTGTGTGCTTCCTCGCTGGCACATGCACGACTTTTTCCACTCTTTCCTGATTGTATTCCGAGTGCTGTGTGGAGAATGGATAGAAACGATGTGGGACTGCATGGAGGTTGCAGGCCAAACCATGTGCCTTATTGTTTTCATGCTGGTTATGGTGATTGGAAACCTAGTGGTAGGTAGCCAAAATAATTTTACGATTTAGAATATGAAAGGTAAGAGAACCAGTAATTAATTCTAAAAGTATTCTTAAATGTGAGTTTTAAATATGATTATTATTTCGGATTCGTTACAAATATGGATTCTGGACTAGAGTTTTCTGTTTGTTAGATTTCTGATCCTGTATAGAATCCTCAGCTTGGAGGATGACCCCCCTCAGGGGTCCAGAGTGTAATTCAGAGGATGCGGATGAGAGCATGCAGCACCGGGTGTTCAGGGTGTTGTGGGCTGCTCCTGGTTACCTAGAGAGGGAGAGAAGAGCAAAGGCACCCCAGGGCTTGGACTTCCAGCGTGGAAGTTTCCTATTTGCAGAAGAGGATATAGCAGGGCTTTTTCTCCCTAACTGATTTAGTCATCGCTTCCAATCACACGTAGGCAGGTTATTGGGCCTTTTTAAAAAACTTTTTCTGATCTCTCGTGTCTAAAAGACTGCTGTTACATTCTTAAGACTTTGAAATGTAAGCAATTTTGAGACCTGCTTGCTGCACAGTCAGAATTTTACACAAGTGGAGTAGGGAAACTTGAATTAGAAGGAAGTTGTTATGTGGGAAAATATCAGATTGAATTACTTCAGGTTTTCTTTTGCTTCTTCACTTTTTTGCTTCCTATTTCATAAGTGCTTTCTACAGATACTTCTAAAGTGGTCTGTGTTGTATCTGCTTTTTTCTTTTTCAGAGTAAAGCATCAGATTGGCACTAGTTTGTATGAGTGTAAATTTCTCTTTTTAAATGTGTTTTATTTTTTATAACTCGCCAGTATTTAAGACATTTATTGCTCTGCCTATTGCTCTGCTTTTCTCATTCCCTCTATTCTACGTCTCTGCTTTAAACAACTGTCAGTAGCAGAAGAGATTTTAAATTAGCCATCCTGGAAGTATTCTTCAGGAATAAAATTCCTTGTGGGAATAAGGTAATTATCTTTAAACCAAGCCAGCACTGCTCCTAGTTGCACAGCCACTTGCTTCAGGATTTTCAATAAATCTATTGTCTTATAATGAAGAGAACTGTGAAGTTGTTTGATTAAACAAAACTCCATACTACTCCATAAGTAGTTTTCTAAACCAGAAGATAGAACTCTGTGGAATGAAGTATCCACCTATGTGAATATTTCCACAGTATTTACTGTATTCAGATTTTATTCCATAGCTCTGGGAAAATTTCTTACATGAGCAGACATCCCTGCTATATATTCAGGGCTGTTTTATCCATTTGTCTTTCTGTGTTTTCAACACTTTTTTTTTATCTTACCTTCCAATCTGATAGAAGAGCTGATCTGAAGATTTTAAGAACTGGTACTCTGCTGTTTTGGCATTTGAGTTCCTGGTAAACTGGGCTTTTTTAACTGATACATGTTCTATGTTTTGTCTTGCTGTGGGAAAAGGATAACTTGGGGGTTAAAAGACAGGGTGCATTCCTCAGTTTTAAGTTGCATACAATAAAATATTTTTGTGAGTTTGGACCAGCACGTAGAAAATGTGTTTTGTGCACAGATCAGTTATGTCTTCTTTTGCAGAGTGCTGCAATTTCCCAGAAAAGTAAACATGTTGATTCTGTTCAGACAGTACCAAAGAATGATTAATTTCTGACCTTCTACAAACATAAGCAATGTAAAGCCACAAAATCCCCTGTGTTGAGGTATAGGGAAGGTATTGTTCTTAAATTGCATTCACATTTTATTTACTGTGTACTTTCAGAATCCTATAGTGTAAATGAAAACACAAAGCCTGTGTTCATAATAAGCATGTCAATGAAAAATGAAAAAAATTCAGCTCTGTTGTCTTTGCTTTTTTCTTTTTTTAAAAAAATTAGGTATTGAATCTTTTCCTGGCCTTGCTGCTGAGTTCATTTAGTTCAGACAACCTTGCTGTTACAGAGGATGATAATGAAATGAACAACTTGCAGATTGCTGTTGCAAGAATTCAGAAGGGAATAGATTATGTGAAGAAAAAAGCAGGTGAATGTGTCCGAAAGTCTTGTTTGGGAAAACAAGCTGCTGTAAATCAACGAACAGCAACAGATCAGTTGAATGATGAGAGAAACCATTGCATTTCCAACTGTTCCATCACTGAACTAAGAATAGATACCAATTATGGCAAAAATGAGAATGGAATGGCCACTGTTATAGGTGGCAATGATGATACATCATTCATAAACAACCCAAGCCTTACTGTTACAGTACCAATAGCTGTTGGAGAGTCTGATTTTGAACATCTGAATACAGAAGAGTTTAGCAGTGACTCAGATTTGGAGGAAAACAAGGAGGTAAAATTTAAATATTTTATATTTTGGATGAACAAATTATGCCAACTGTATTGTTTCAGTGTAATTCTTCCTGCTTAGAAATGCAAAGCAGTTGTAACTCAAGATTCTTGGACTGTACTGAGAGTGAATAATCTGAAATGGGAAAGTGGAATTCAAGAGAGTAGGAAATCCTGGCAGAACTTTAAAAATTTATGTGAACCCATTTATAAAGATGTTTGAAAAGCAAACTTTATCAAATTATTAGTTGAATAGAGAAACTAGTATATATGTCCAGAATAAACAGTGTCAAAAGACTGGGGTTTTTTTATATTTGTAATGTTTCTGTGAACTATGAATGTAAGTAAACTGCTATTTAAAAATATTAGAGAAGATATTAATAAAGAATATTAATACTCGTCGAGGAAATTTGGCATTACATTTACTGGATAAACTTAACAGAGGTGCTGACTTAGGCTAATGAGAGCAGTAACAACAGTTTTCATGTTCTGAAGTCAAAATGATGGGGAAAGCCAAGGCAGCAATGTTCTTATTATAAGGTGAATGCATCAAATAAAAACTCAAGAAAAAAGTAATTTTTCAGCAGCTGCAGACTGAGGGGAAAATCAAAATCATGGATTTCAGCAGGATTTTGAAAGACACTAAAAATTCAGATTGCAATCTGTGGCTCGAGAGCAGACGGTGTCTGGTATCACCACTTCTGGCACCTGAAGACACGAGGACATAAATAGAATGTCATCACTTGTGCAGACAACTGTACTCCAGTCTGAATTGCTTTGTCTGGATTGTTTGGGGTTTTGGGGGGTTTTTTTGTGTGTGGTTGGTTTTTGGGCATTCAGTTGATGAGTCTGAGAGATTTTTGATTGGTTGTGGGCTTTTTAGGTTTTCAGTTGTTTTGTTTTGAACTGGCAATTAATTTG
>WEIT01040837.1:6937-23628 GCA_013389985.1 Dryoscopus gambensis
TCACACCTCCCCGGATGATACACTCACTGTCAGGGTGAAATCTGGCTGCTCAAAGGAAGTAATTTCCAGCCCTTCAAGCCTATCTCTCAAATTCTGTGATCTAAAAGGGAAAAATAATATTTAATGTTGGAGTTTTGTACCAAAGGAGAGAATAACATATGTTTAGATTAAATATTAGGAAGAAACTCTTCCCTGTGAGGGTGGTGAGGCCCTAGCACAAGTGACTATTCACATTATTTGTATTGGAGTTAAAAACGTAGAAGATAGTCTTTGAGGAATAGCTATTTTTAAATTAAGTTAATTAACAAATATACCCAGTCTCTTCCTCCAGAAATGTTTTTAAACATAATTGCTAAGTGGATGACCTTTTATTTGTATGGGATTCTGTTTCAAGTCAATTAGCAATAATGGCCATTTGTACTTAAAGTGAGAAATATGACATTTTGTTTAAATGTGCATTTTTAAGTGTTAATAATTGCAGGCAACTAAATGCTTGAGAAAGTGTCATTTTACAGTAGTGATAAAAATATATTATTATACTTTTCAAAAAGCAAGGTTCCTCGTTAGAAAGGAGAGTGCAAGAGAATTTGAATTACAATTTATAATGTTGCAGAACTCTTTTTAGTATATTGTTCTCAACTCTAGAGATATATTCCTGCAGTGCAGACACACAAGCCTTTGCTACAGCTACAGTCTCACTGAACTCAAAGGTGTTAGATACTCCTTCCTGAAATATATAATTTCTTTATAATTTTCTGGGTTTTTTTAAAAATTATTATTTAGGTTTGTATTATTAAAATTTTTTACTGTTATTGCCAGCCAAAGAGGAACTTCTAAATTGCATTCAGCCTAACAATGTGCCATTTGAAAAGCAAATGTTTGCTTTTAATTTGTTAGCACATGCTGATGAAAAAATGAGTGATGGAAAAATACAATTGCAGGCCCTCTGAGCACAGTAGTTGAGAAATATGTGCACATTTTCCCCAACCATGTGTTTAGTTATTCAGATGCAATCAGTCAGCAGACTGCTCTGAAGTGAGATGTCACTGTGTTCAACTTTAGCACCTTTAACACTTAAAATCTTATATATCTTTATAGTCATTGGACCAGTCTTCTCACACAGCATTTTGTACAACACGGTAGAGTCTTATTTAGGGATTTATATCTGAGTAATCTGACCATCCTCCCTGAAGCTCATTCATATTAATTTTTATTTTATCTTGAAAAAAAAACCAAAAACCCAAACAAACAAACAAAAAACCTCCACTGCAATTCACTCTGAAAAGAAACTTTGACTATAACAAAGATATTTCTAATTAACTGCATTATGCCTGTGCAGTAGGAATACATCTGTGTGTCACTGAACTTTCGGTGAGAAGTAGCTGTTTCTCTCCATCTCAAAAAATTGATGCTCAAATATTGCTAAAAAGGAAAAAAGAACAGAATTTTGGCTTTTATTACCTACAGATCACAAGGTTTGAAGCAGGTCATATACTGACCTGTAAGTTAAATTGAGAGGATGTTTAGAATTTATTTTTCCCTTTGCTTGAGACGGAGATCACCTACTGGAATCATCTTATTGATTATAATTGGGAATTATAATTAGTAGTAACTAATAATAGATATTTATTATTTATGATTAGTTCTTTATCATTGCTTGGTACTACTAACATTGACATCAGTTCCTCTAGTTCAGTTTGTCGTCCTCTGAAGTTGCTCTTTTCCTTATTTCTCCCTCTTTTTCCCCAAAAGATACATCAAAATGTCAGTCGTTGGGATTGAAACAGAAATACTTAAGTGAACATTTTAATGACCACTCCTGTGGCTTTATATTTATAATTTCTATATTTATGCAGGTCTGTCCACTCCCCCACTTTCACTGGTATATGCAAATAATATGCAAGAAAGAAACAGAAATGCACATCCAGCCAAAGAGGAAGAATATGAGCACAACAGTTGCAGTCTGCAAGGGAGCAGAACAGCACAAAAAAAGCTGCAAGTGGCTAAAACCACTTCAATTTTCTCAAGGCTTATGATTAAACGACAGCAAAACACACATTGCTTGGATATGTCCCAGAGTCAGTGGCCAAGATAAATCCATTTAAACACACAGTTCAGAGTCTCTCAGCCAAACAGGGGTAGGCTACCTGCTCAATAAAGGACTATTCTTTGGCTCTGCAGTGAGAAAATGTATTAAAGTCTGGTTCTTGAGAAACAGCTCTGGGAGTTTTAAAGGTTTTATTCAAACATCTACAACTCATGATTTTTTTTTCCCCCAGAGTTTTTTTGTTTACCCAGTACAAGATTTCTGTAGCACTTCCAGTGTACAGCAGATGCAAAGTCCAGAGATGAAAAGGGTGCAAATTCCAAATCAAAAAACCCCTTAGACTGCAATACATGTGGAAAGTAAATCCATGCAAATAATAGATAAAAATGCATAAATAAAATTTAGCATCCATTTCAAGCAACTGCTTTGCCATGCTTATCCTCTCCAAATTACTAAATATTAAGCTTTTCAATAAAATTGTTGGAATTCACATTCGGTGCCAGTTTAGATGTCCACATAGGGTGGCTGACCTGAACCAGTAAATGTGTGCTTGTTTTGCATTGATTCACATGGACTGAAGGAAGTATAAATGACTATCAAGAGAGGAAAAAATAAAAAAAGGAGGCATTTTAAAAATCTTTATGATCACAGATATTTAATCTATTGTAAAAGCATTACTTAATTCCATTTATAAAAATATTATATCATATTGAAGGTTTATAGCTAAAAATGTATGCCATAACTGAATTTCAAACAGCAGTGCTTTAAGTGAAGAATGAGTTAGTCCCATTATAGGATTAAACTAACATTATCAGTCAAAGGAACAGAATTTTTATTTACAATTTTGGGTTGTTTAGATACAGATAGTATAGGAAAATGAAGAGGGACTCAGACAAATAATGTTCTGTGCAACTGAAGTGAAGGAAATTAAACTGAATCATTGATGTTTAGGGTTTTTTTCATAGTTTTCATAGAGAACTCACCTAATGAGTCAGAGAGCTTAGCCATGTCTCAGATGCCAAGCTTTCATCAAAGAAGAGGGATCTACCAGAAAGGTCATTTGCTAAATTGAGACTCTAGGTTGTGGACTGCTTTCCTTTTGCTCTTTGCAGTCTGAACTTTGTAAATCTTGCCTTGAGCAGCAATTTGCAGTTCCTATAAACCATTTATGAAAAGTGTGCTTAAATGTCAGCCTTTCCGGGAAACTGCATGGGCATGTGTGGGTGTGTGAGGGGAGGCATGGCAACAAAATCCTTGCGCCGACAAGTGGGGCTTTGGTCAACAGTTTTCATCAGATTTTGTGTTTTCACTAAGTTGTTTTTATGGAGAAGCAGTCTGTTTAACTTTCTCAGTGCCTCTGGGTAAACTTTCAAAGATGAACCTCTCCTCTGCCCCCACAGTGTTTTAAAACAGAGATGAGCACTCAGGAAATGGAAGTGTGTTCTGTACTCTTCTACAACAGTCTCCCTCTGAATCGTGGCTCTGTATTCCTGCGAAAATCCTATTCCTCTCACTTTTCACTACTGAGGAATCTAATTATTTGATCCTTTGAAACAACACATTCAACATCTGCTGACAGAAGCAAAACGCTTCCAGATACTCATTTTTGGATAACTGGCTCCCAAAAACCGCAAAGCTTAACACAAAGCGAGTAAATAAGCTTCACTGGCTTATCCACAAAGGTTCCACCTCCCTTCCCTTTCAAAACCTGAAACAATCTGCACATAGCTCAGAATCAATTTTGACAGAGAAGCTGCCTTTCCACACAGCTGCTCCTGAAGAAACTGGGAGTTAACCAACTCTTTACAGGTCAAAGCTTGGGCTGATAGACTGTGCACTGGGAATATAATGCTTGCCTGCTGCAGGGGTGCCTTGCTGCCACTTTTCTGTATGAAGACAGACAAAGCACACCACAATTCCAGCCCCAGAGCACTTACCTGCAGCCTCCCAGGTCCCATAAAAAAAGTAACAGAGGGGAGGCCCTCAAGAAAAGGATAGATAAAGGGACAAAAAACCATCACATTTTCCTCTTCCTCCCTAGCACAGCACATGATGAACTGAAAGCCAGGTTCACTCTGTGAAATATGAGTAATACCACACAAAGCAAACCTGGCAAAGAAGGGGAAATTGAAACATCATATCACAGATTTAATCACTGAATTCTAGAAATTATTTGAATACTTCATTCTCTGTGAGACTCTGTCCCTGATCATTATCCCAACAATAGATGATGCTGAAAACTTATTTCTTCAGTACCAAATGCAAGAGGTTCCTGAACCTGTAACTACTTTTCTGCACTTAACTGGAGTACGATTAAATCTTTATGCTCTGTTAAACAGTGAACAAATCTCTTCATGTCTTTTAAGGGATCTCTACAACTGCAAAGGTATCAAAGAGAAGGAACTGGATGGTTGGGAAGTAACATACAAAGATGAATATGTCTTTCTGGTGTATTAAAATATTGGCAATTAAAATGCAAGTTGCATTATATTTTATAAATTATTAAAAGTATGCCTATATTTCATGTGTGAGAATGTTAAATTTGTACATAAATCCATATTTGTTGTATATAATTTTGCATACAAAAGCAGTTGCTCATGTACATAGATGGTTTTGTGCTAATTCTGGTTGATGGCATAATTTCAGTTTTCTTGGTCCTACTTAATTTGATATACAAATTACTGAGAGCAGAAATTGTTTATTATCAGTATGCTAACTTTAAATTAAAAGTACATCATGCAGAAGTGTTACTCTCATCCTTTACCCAACTAGTTTCATAATATAAATTTAATTCTTCCAGAAAGCTGACAAAAGGTGACATTAGCAATTGAGGATGGTGGATATTTGTTAAAAATCTGATAGTGGTATGTTTAATGATTGTTATTTATCAATAATTTATAATGAATTCTCTGGAACATTCATGACATACAGAGAAAGTAACTTTTCTTCCATTCTTTATGAAGAGCTACTCCTGCAGGATATCTGAAAGTACTTTTTCCAGCAACATTATGATTTTAGCTAATTATCTTAAAAAGCACATATCATGTATGTTTTTACTAATGTTAAAAATCTCATCATATTTCTAAGCCCAAATCCTACACCCACACTGAATGTACACAAACATCTCAGTGTAGACTAGTCGCTTCCATTACTCCACTTTTGCTTTTCAAAAAACACAGGCCTGTTAACAAGTATGCCTTGCTCATGAGGCTAAGAAGTGAAAAGAGCAAGAAGTAGCTGTGACAGAAGTAATTAATTTGATGCCTGGAGATGATAGTCTCACACAAAGTGTGTGGACACATGCAAAGTGCCTGGATGTTTCACTGAATTTCTCCTGAGGCTGCTGTGGTGTTATCACTGAAAACTCTCTTCAAAATGTTTTCACTGTAAAATCCAGCTGAATAAATTGGGGTATTTCAAAGGCCATCACAGGTGTTGGGATATTGCTGAATCATTAGGTTGGAAAAGACCTCCGAGACCATCCTCTGCCCAGTGCCCACCTTGTCCCCAGCCCAGAGCTCTGAGTGCCACCTGCAGCCCTTCCTTGGACACCTCCAGGGATGGGCACTCCAAACCTCCCTGCACAGCCCCTGCCAAGGCCTGAGCACCCTTTCCATGGGGAAATTCCTGCTGATGGCCAACCTGAGCCTCTCCTGGCCCAGCCTGAGGCTGTTCCCTCTCCTCCTGTCCCTGTTCCCTGGGAGCAGAGCCCGACCCCCCCGGCTGCCCCCTCCTGTCAGGGAGTTGTGCAGAGCCACAAGGGCCCCCCTGAGCCTCCTTTTCTCCAGGCTGAGCCCATTTCACAGCTCCCTCAGCCGCTCCTGGGGCTCCAGCCCCCTCCCCAGCTCCGTTCCCAACTCCATTCTGCAACTCTGAATCAAATAAAAACCTTTTCCCGTATGAACACTGTGCCTGATACGTCAGATTCAAAATTTATCTGAGGCTAAATTTCCTTCAGAATGGCAGAGTATATGGGGCTGCAAATTACTTATGTCAGGCAATTTGTAACAAACTGAACAATGCAAAAGATTTCTTTTCTTATTGTGAGTTGCACATGTAATCCAGCAAAGATAAATGATTGTGTTTAGCTCAATGGATTCCTTGGCTCTGGCTCACCAGCACTCCCAAGATTATTTATTGCAGCAGTTTAAAATATTATCCATTTTAAAGTCTTTTAAATCATTTTCTTATCAGAAGATGGTCTCTGAATTGGAAAAAAATATTGCAGTTGTGTAGTTCATGAAAAAGTCATTAGAAAATGCAGAGGATGGTGAAACTAGGAGCAGGAATGCTACATAACAATCCTCAAACTAACAAGTTTATAGAGCCTGTATGACAGATATTTACTGATGATGAGAACTGACAGTTCCCCACAAATTCACAGGGAATTGGGGTGATCAGCAGTGATTGAAATTAAATCACGCTTATTTGGCTGATCTGGAAAAGCAAAGAATGCTTAAAAAAAAAAAAGGGTTGTTTTCCTTTTTATCACTGAAGAAGATTCCCAATAAACAGTTTTCCTCAGCAAAAGTCATTTAGGTAGTAAGGAATTCCTGGGATAGATGTTCCCACTGAACCCCTCATAAGGGCATAATGTTCAGTAAGAAGAAAACTGTTTATTCTATTTTAGTTTTAATAGCCATTTAACATTATGATAAAAAAAAATACAAAATGGGAGTGCTGCTGCAAGCGCAAATATTCTGCAATTTTTTAAACTTTGGCACACAAAAAATCAGCTTTTTAATTTTCCTATTTTTCTACAATCTGCTGATATTTTTAGTAAGCTCTAAACTTCTCTAGAAGACTCAAGCAAAAAAAAAATCTCGCATTAGTTGTTTTGTCAGACACAGCTTATCATATGTACTCACTGTTGTTATTTGTTTTAGAATTACACAGAGAAATTAAAATTTTATAGAATCAAATTTTTTCACATGAAAATACTTGTACTGAGCCTTTCAGGTGAAGAAAAAAGCCCCACAAACATATCAGCAGGTTATTGGTTTACAAAATTACGTACTTCTGCCTCTACTAATGAAATTCCCTTTAAAAAGTGCATATTTCACATATCAGAAGTAAATATAAATATGTTAATAATTCTTTTTAGTGCCAGTCTTCACAGGAGCTTTTACACTGTGAAATCTGTTTAAATATGTCAGATTCTAACACCTAACACTTAGAGTCTGTTTCCTTTCAGTAGTTATAGCAAACTGATTTATATCAAGCAGAGTATTAAAATAGGGTGAAATACTGGCTTTTTAGGTTTTTAAGATACCTGAACAGCTTTACTTATTAATTAATTTAATAGAAATATTAAATCAATAAACAGACACGTAGATAAAAAAATCAATTTTTCATAATTTGGAATATAAGGCAGCAACACAGATAAAGAACAAGCATAAAGAGATGAGTTCAAAGTAAGTCCATAGCAATTTCAAATTTGAGATCTCCAAACAGATCAAAATAGAATATTAAAACAAAAATCTTCCACAAAGCTGTTTATTTTCTACAAGTACAGAGCTTCCCTTGTTCCTCCAGTACCTCACCCCTCCTCCTCTGCATACTAAAATCAGAGAAGCTGAAAAAACATAGAGAAACACCTCTATTCTGCATTGGTTAAAATATTGGTTAAAATCCAGTTTTTCTGCAGTCATTGCTCATGCAAAAGTATTTAATACACTTCATATTTTTTAAAAATGCTTTTCAAAATCAAATGTAGTTTTCTGCAAAGTTATGAGAATTTTTATTAGCAATTTTTCCATTCTTGTTTCAATTGCCTTAGCTTTGTAACTATTAAGAGACCACAAACACTGTGTTTGGGGCTTGTATATTTTCATTTCTTGCTCTTAGCTCATTTTTACTTTTGATATAAGAACAGATCTGACTCTTAATCTTAGAGATTCTGCAAAGAGTCTGAGAGAGAAACTGGTGAGTTACCTGCTCACATTGAAGGCTGATTACCCTTTATGTACATTTGTTGAACCCATCAGCCTTCTAAACAATTTTCCAGTTGTCCTAACAGGATTAGAGTAAAAGATTTATCTGGTGAGAGTGAAAAGTTTGGACTTATAAATGTATGTTATCAGAAAAATACATCAAAAAGGAGCAGAAATTTTTAAAGAAATCCTTAAATACAAAAAATGCTTCCATGCCTTAGGATGCCTCTGCAGGTGTTGTAAAGATCTTAGAGCTTTTGCAGGTGCCAGGATCAAGTCCTCTGGGACCTGGCAGCCCCACTGTCATCCTAAAAGCACACAAAAGGAGCTGTGGCCCAGAAAATATCACAATGTTCCTAACCTTGAAACAGAAAAGTAGAGGTGTGATATGCTGACCTGTTCCAACTGGTTTGATACAAGGAATTTTAATAAATATCACCACATGATCACTACAGCCCTGAGAAAGGACGAAGTGACCGTCAGTGGCAAATGCATGGGAGTGTGTTCACACATCCCGCTCTGGGTGCATTTTTTAATCTGAAATTTTACTCACAGAATTACAAGATCGTTTAGGCTGGAAAAAGACCTTCAAGATCATCCAGTCCAACCTTTGAGTAAGTCTTAATGCAGGTGTGAAGGACCAGGTTCAGCTGGAAGAAACTGGAAGTTGGTGGGTACTGAAGAAATACCAATTTTCACCTTCCTCATCAACTTTCCTTCTTTTCTCCTCAGTGCCTGACCATCAGTATATTCCTAACATTAGAATCTCAGAATCACAGAATAATTTAGGTTGGAAAAGACCTCCGAGACCATCCTCTGCCCAGTGCCCACCTTGTCCCCAGCCCAGAGCTCTGAGTGCCACCTGCAGCCCTTCCTTGGGCACTTCCAGGGATGGGCACTCCAAACCTCCCTGCACAGCCCCTGCCAAGGCCTGAGCACCCTTTCCATGGGGAAATTCCTGCTGATGTCCAACCTGAGCCTCCCCTGGCCCAGCCTGAGGCTGTTCCCTCTCCTCCTGTCCCTGTTCCCTGGGAGCAGAGCCCGACCCCCCCCGGCTGCCCCCTCCTGTCAGGGAGTTGTGCAGAGCCACAAGGGCCCACCTGAGCCTCCTTTTCTCCAGGCTGAGTCCCTTTCCCAGCTCCCTCAGCCGCTCCTGGGGCTCCAGCCCCTTCCCCAGCTTTGTTCCCTTTCTTGGACATGCTCCAGCCCCTCAGCCTCCTATCAAGAGGGGCCTTTCCCAGCTTTCCAGCCACTCTGCCCCAGCCTGGAGTCTTCCATTGGGTTGTTGTATTCTCATCACTGTTTGTTCACAAAAGAAACAAAAGTAGAACACCTGTTCATGTGGTATTGCTGCAATTTCTCTCCAACCTCTTCAGCCTGCTGTGGAACACAAGAAATGGCAAGTAACACAAAATATGGCAAAACCAGATCTTGAACTATTTTCATCACAACCTAAAGATGAACACACAACCCACACCAGGTATTCAACAGTCATGGCTGCCCTTTACCATATGGTTTTGGATTAATATTTTTGATCTGGGTTGATGAGTTTGGGTGGTTGGTCGGTCGGTTTTATTTTGTTATTGTGGGTTTTGTTGTTTTTTTTTTGTTGTTGTTGTTTAACATGACAAATGTAATTTTGAAGTCAAATTCTTCTAGAGACATGGTGCTACCAGTAGAAAGGGCTATGCAGGGAAAGGTTCTGGTCTTGTTTTGTTCTGTTCAAAATTATAGCTTATGCTGTTTCTCAAGCCATTTCCACTCTCCCACTTACAGTCCAGAAATTATAAACACATGACAAGGACTTGTATCATAGAGACAGCAATCAGAACTGAAATATTCTAGAAAACCAGTTCCAAAGCTCTTTCACCTGAAAATAGGAGTCACCTACTATTAAATAAATGGATAAAATCTTAGCTTAACTTTCAGATCCTTGTAATTGATACATGTAACAGAGAGCTGAAAGGCAGAAAGGAGGAGAAATCCTGTATAATGTGCAATTCTGACCTGCAGTCACTGGAAGACAATAAATGCGGACTCCCACTGTGATGTTTTCAGGGAGATGCATCTTTAGGAGAGGAAAAAAAATTCTTTAAGAGCCACCTCTGAGTGATATCACTAATCACCATATCATGCTAGATTGAGCTGAGTGTAAGTGCCATGCTGGCAGCACTCTGATTGCATTACCTGTGCTCTTACCTACCTAACAGGTGTCATTTTATGTCAGCAGGAGACTTTTCCACATCCTCTGGCCTATTTACTAGTTCCAATTCTCACGTTGCCACTGGGCAAGGCAATTCACAAACATTTCATAAGCTTTCATTGATGGGCTGCCGAAGCTCTGGTTTCTCAGTCACTAGAGCTTCATATTGGTTCAGCTGGGATCTGGTCAGATGTGTAATGCCTATAAGAGATATAAAAAACTAGTATTCAGAATAAAAGCATTTAAAAGCAGACAGGAAAGGGGAAGTCTGAATGCCTCCAGGTTTTTGTTTCCTAATAGAGTTACATTGTTCTGACTAGAAAATTAATAATTATTGCTCTTTGTGTGTTCTGGGAATATGAATGTCAGCATGCATTCAGGAGACAATATTATTACTATTTCTTTTATACATGGAAAAAGTGTTGTCATTTCTCAGGATGTAAACGTATTTGATGTGTGACCATTTTCTGATGGGCTACTGACTACAGCAATGCTTTGTGGAGATGTTAAACTTTTCCCTGTTCATTTCATCCAGTGCTCAGCTGCTCAGCTATTGGCAAAACCTGAACTAAATAGCCCCAGACTGCTGTAATGCCTCTTCCCTGACTGTCAGTTTATCACAGGATGGATTTTTGCTGCAGGTGCCCCTCCTCAGTGGCATTCTGCTGAGCTGTCAGCATGAGGGGTGTCCTGGATCCTCTTTGTAGTGACCAGAAAATCTGAAGCTGCACCCTCGCAGTGAGACTCTTCAGCAGAAAATGGTTTATTCATTTATGGGCTAATTTGATATTGCATGCCATTTGCTATAGATTGACTTGCTTTAACTGTTTGTTGTGGATAAGGGACAGGTTTATCCTCATTCCATGGCAATCGTTACCAATTTCATTCCTCTGGCAAACTTTTAAGACAGATAAATAAATAAATGAACTCCTTCCCAATTTCCTTTGAGGCACATACCTTCTACTGAAATTTTCTTGGTTCTTTCACATGCTTCCTAATATTTGGGTCTTCAGGGACCCTCTGAACTCTCTGAACCTTTCAATCTGTCAATGCATCGTTCTTTTCTCCTTGACCCACATGCAGCTCATGCTCTAAGGGCTGTATTCAACACCTCCTTTCTTTTTTCTCTCTCCTTTCTATAGAGTTTGATCCTTTCTAATCTTTTTGGGGATGCTTTTGCATTGAATATAACCATAGATTATTAATTAAACAGTAATTACAAACCATTTATGTTCTGAATTTATTCACACAGGTATTAAGAAGCCTAGAAAAGTCATGGTTGTTGCAACGTCTCCTCCCTCCTCCATCTCCTGTCACTGAGCTCTTCAAAGCATGTCTGTAATAGTATAAATCACAAAAAACCAGTTATGTGCAACAGAGAAGCTGAAAAAACAGAGAGAAAGCTGAGTTTCAGGGCTTTGTTGTTATTTTGGGATGGCTTTTTTGTTGTTTTGTTTTGTTCTTTTGTTGGTTTTTTGGGGTTGTGGGGTTTTTTTGTGGTTTTGGTGTTTTTTGTTGGTTTGGGGTTTTATGTTGTTGTTTTGCTTTTTCTTTGTGTTTTTTCTGTTTGATTTGTTTGGGGTTTTTTGGGGGGGGTTGGGGTTTTTAAGTTCATTTGTTTGTGTGCGGTTTTTAATTTTTTTGCTTGGTTGGTTGCTTGATTGGTTGGTTGTTTTTTGGGTTTTCTTTTGTTTGGGTTGCAGTCCCTGGCCCAATTTCCAACGATTGACTTCACCAAAAGAAGATTATACTGTTCAGTGAGGTGTTCCTAACTTGTAGGTGCAGTATGACCACCACAGTGAGGAAGGAGAAATATTACCAGAGGAGTTTGGCCTAAAATGACCAGTTATGAGTCTGACTTTTTGTCCTGATTCCAGAGTTACAAGCTGCAATATTTGGAATTCCCTGCTATCTGACTGATTGCCCTGTATACTGGTAGAGGCACAGGCAAACCTATCTGTATTTGGTCATGTAATTTTCAAATAATTTAATTTATCAGATTTGGCTACTGCAGTGCACTTTGATTACTGTTTCAGTTTCCAATCACTCAAAAAATTTTAAATATTATTTTTTTATATCCTATTTATTCCCACTGGCAGAATGCTTTTCTTCTCCATAGCCAATACTGTCTTTCAATTTTCTTTGTCTACAAAAGCAATTGTATGTGTTTAATATTTTTGAGATATTTGTTATATTTTCTTCCAAGATTTTTGTTAGGTTATGTGATAACACTCCTTTGCCTACATCCAAAGAGAAACAGTGTCAGGAGGAGAAGCTCACATTCATCAGATCCATGGTGAGTCCAACATGATAAATTTGCCTCTAACAATTTCAGTAAATGCTTTTGAGAAAGCTAGTAAGTAAACAACTCCTTTCCAAATCTTGTAATGCTCAGATATGATCAAACAAATCTGCAGATTTTTTTTTTTTCTTACCCAGTTCAGGAAACAACAACAATTTCTAGACACCTTTCTAAAATCAGCATTATCTGTGTTTAGAAACATATAACTTTCAGTGAATTTAAAAATTTCAGACTTGCTTTAATAAAATGGAATATTATTACAGGTTCTTATCATGAAAACATTGATATACGGTCTTTTAATCTGTTTCATAACAAAAAATAAACAAGATGCATTGTTGAGTGTCTCAGAGAAAATAAAATACCTCCACTGACTCAATATTTTTGTCCATATCCCTCTTTTCTTAATTTAATTATACAAACATGCAACTTTGGACTCTTAGGCAGAAAAACCCCCTTGACTGCACTCAGGTTAAGTTACATTCAAGAGTGGTCTGTCTGTTCATTCTGAATATTGTTCTCACTGTAAACTTTGTGACAGCATTGTCCCAAACAGAGGAAATTTTGATATTTTATAAGTTTTAGAAGAATTTAACACTTCCTCACTTTGCTAGTTGTAAATTCCTGAATCCTAGTTAGGCTTGTGAGAAGGGTGAGGAAAGGACGAGTTTGTGAAGACTGTGACAAAAGGACAAGAACTTCTCAATAAAATGCGAGAAACGAAATGGATGAAAGCAGTTACTATTATTAAAATAAGATCCTTGACCATTGGACTTGCAATGAATGATGAACAGCTTTGTTAATTTACAGACTTGTTTCAAATTTTAAATCATCTGTGGTACAACCAGAAATTGAATTCCTTTCATTAATATTTCATTAGAAATTAAATGCAATAAAGGCACTTAGACCTTGGATGTTTTTTAATGGCATTTTAAAATAAACATTTTAATTTGCTGCACCAACACATCCAAAAATTGAAAGCCTACTGCCACACACTGCCACTGTTACATAAATCTTAATGCTATACTCTATATATAGTTATTCACAGCAGGGGTTTAATAATGATCTGTTAAACACTTCCACCTAATGTAACCATTAGAAATATACTTCAGATAGCACACGAAATAACACTTCACACTTAATATAATGAGCATTTATATCATATGATTTAATATAACAAAGTTAAAACTAGCTGTTTTACAAAACCTTTTGTAATCACTGTATGCAGGTGATGATACACACCCTCTCCTCCTAAACATTTGAAATAAGGTAAGATTGTAGAAGTTTATTGTAGAAGAAGAATAAATTATATTATGTAAACTATTTATGCCTTCATGTCAATCTGACACGAGTATTAGAGAAACAGTGATTTTCATTTAGTGTGGCATTTTGAAATGTTTAAATACTCAGAGACCCACTATACTTTGTACCGTCGCCAATTATTTTTATGCAAATACTGCCTGAAAATTTCAGTTTCATTCCACAACAACAGATTGGAGAAGTTAT
This sequence comes from Dryoscopus gambensis, assembly GCA_013389985.1. Lineage (NCBI taxonomy): Eukaryota > Metazoa > Chordata > Aves > Passeriformes > Malaconotidae > Dryoscopus > Dryoscopus gambensis. The sequence continues at coordinate 20,926 of WEIT01040837.1, forward strand.
AAGTAGAAAACACAGGTCATTTGGTCAAGTTCTTCCTCATTCATTCTTTTCATCATTCTCTGTTGCACATATGCCACAGCTGTGTCTGCTCGTAGAGGAACAATTTGCAGCCATGAACTCCTCATGTTTTCTTCCCCTCTGACAAATCCACAGCAGCATTAACCAAAACTTCATTCAAAATAAGGTTTGGTTTTTGCAGTAGAATATCATCATGAGAGGTGCAGTGACACCAAGCTGAGGGACGGGGCCATCCAGAGGGACCTGGATGTCCCCAGGAGTGGCCCATGCGGATCTCAAGATCTTTAACCAGGCCAGAGGCTGGTGTTGCCCCTGAGTCAGGGCAGCCCCAGACTGGATCCAGGCTGGGGATGCACAGATGGAGCAACCCTGGGAGGAGCTCTGGGGTGCTGTGGGGGAGAGCTGGGACCTCAAATCCCCTGGGCTGGGACCCCAAACCCCCCTGTACTGGGCTGAGCCCCAGCGTGGGCAGCAGGGCAGGGGACATTGTGCCCCTCTGCCCCCTCAGCTGAGCCCCCACCTGCAGAGCTGCCCCAGCCCCGGGCCCGGCACAGGAGGGACCTGGAGCTGCTGGAGCCAGGCCAGGGCAGGCACAAGGATGAGCAGGGGGATGGAGCAGCTCTGCTGGGAGCAAAGGCTGGGAGAGCTGGGATTGTTCAGCCTGGAGAAGCTCTGGGGGGACCTCAGTGTGGCCTTGCAGGGCCTGAAGGAGCTGCAGGAAAGATGGAGAGAGATGCAGTGAGGCAAGGGCTCATTGACAAGGCTGGAGGGACAGGACACAGGGAATGGTTTCCCACTGCCAGAGCGCAGGGATAGATGGGATTTTGGGAAGGAATTGTTGCCTGTGAGGGTGGGGAGGCCCTGGCACAGGATGCCCAGAGAAGCTGTAGATGCCCCTGGATCCCTGGCAGTGTCCAAGGCCAGGCTGGACGGGGCTTGGAGCAGCCTGGGACAGTGGGAAGTGTCCTTGCCCATGGCAGGGTGTGCAACGAGACGAGCTTCAAAGTCTCTTCCAACCTAAACCCTCCTATGACTCTGTGATTTTATGGTTTTTATTAAGGGATCCCAAGCCTAGATGCTTCTTTTCTGGTCTCATATTTCCCCTTTAATGATGCTTTAGCAAGAGCAGAATTCCTCTTCGCAAACACCTGGTACAGCTGCTGTGTCCAGTACCACTTTCCAAGTGTTTGAGAAAAGTGCCCCTATTAGCCAGCAAAAGCTCACTGCAGCAAACCTAAATACTCCTGCCCAATGAATAACTTTCCCCTTTCATTGGTCATGAAAATGAAAATATAGATGTATTAGGAAACTTGTAAAGTTTACATGCTTAAATATATACATGCTTTTATATGTGTATATATCCATGTTTAAGCATGTATATTTTACAAGTTATATAAAAATGAAGTATGTTTTCAAATGTAGTTTGCATTCCAGTATGTTTATTTTGAAATAAATTTGAAATCAGACATGTAAACATAAGCTTACACACACACACAAACACCTGCACACTGGCATAAAATAATTTTATTTGAAGTGCTGTAAGGACCTTTATCTTAGGACGTTTGTTTGTCTAAATGCTGGCAGAGGTACATGTGACAAGCTTTGCATTCAGGACATAAAAGTGCATATTTCAATCAGTTCAAGATGCAGAAAGCAAGGATGAATGACTTGAAGAACGTGGGTTCCAAAGTGCTTTTAATTGTCAGGGGAAATACAGCCAGATATGGGTGCCTGGGGACTAAACATTTTCTTCTGGCTTGTTCAAGCATACAATTAAATATATGTAAATTCACTTTAAAAAAAAAAAAAAGAAAGACATAAAGAAATAAAAAAGTTATGTTGAACACCCCTTGCCAAAACCATAACAGACATGAGAAGCAGGAGGACAATTTCAAAGTAGTGTGCAAGTCTGTCAGTGCAAAGCACTTCCTAGTTTCAGTCGCCACATACAACTTTGAAAGATTTCCCAGAGGTTTTGTCTCGTGTTTTCTCATTCCTAAAAAAACCCACTAAGCTTTCATGGCAGAAATGAAAGAAAAATCAGCAGAGGCTGAAAGAAAATGTGCATTTGAGACCATGAGCAAAGTAGCTCTGGGTGGACAGACAGATTTTGGTGTGGGAAATAAATAAATAAATACCTGGTGAATATTTCTTTCCTGTGAGCAACCTGACCTCCTTCCTGTGCCAGGACGACCTGCTGAGTGGATGAGGCAAAGGCTGTGGATGATGTCTGCGTGGCCTTGAGGACTTCAGGAAGGACTTGGACACTGTGCCCCACAGTTTTTTTCCTGGAGAAACTGTCTGCTCATGGCTTGGGCAGCTGTGCTCTTCCCTGGTTAAAACATTGCCTGGATGGATGGTCCCAAAGACCAGAGGTGAGTGGAATTCAGGTCACCAGTGGTGGTCCCCAGGGCTCAGTGTAGGGCCTGTAGTATTTAATATCTTTATTGATGATCTGGAGAGGCCGGATCCATGGGGTGAGGCCAATGGTGTGAGGTAAAAGCATGCCAAGTGCTGGCTCCTGCCCTTGGGTCACACCAACCCCCTGGAGCTCTGGGCTGGGGCAGAGGGGCTGGGAAGCTGGGACAGGCCCTGGGGGTGCTGGTGGCAGCAGCTGGACACGAGCCCAGGGGTGCCCGGGGGGGCAAGAGGCCGATGGCCCCTGGGCTGTCCCAGCCATGGGGT
>WEIT01040838.1:0-12277 GCA_013389985.1 Dryoscopus gambensis
ACAAATCACCCCATGACAGCCATGCACCGCCTTCCTCTTTGGCCCTCACAGTATATGTTCAAGTGTACTTACTAGCATTGCTGCCATGTTCTGTATTTCTCTCTACATCCCTCTTTCTTCTCCCACCCCAAAACTCTGGATTTAATAAATTGCTGGTGTTCTTACTTTATTCAGACAAAGGTCCAATCTGCACTGAAGTCATGTAAAATTTCTGTAGCATAAAATTAAAACATTTATAATTGTTGTTTATTTCTTTTAGTGACTTAATGAAAAGTGCTCATTGAGTTTGAGTCCCGGGATCAGCTTGTGTGAGATTTTTTCCTAAGTCTGCTTTAACATTTAAATTTAACTAGAAGAATTACCCCTTTGACAGTGCAAGACTTTCTTTTTTTCGTCTATACTTGCATAACACACTTCAGGTCTTGGAGACAAGATGCAAATTCGGGGTCTGTGACCACCTGTGGTAATTAAAGTCTTAGCAGAGCTCTTTTGCAAGAGAAAGAAGGTTAAGGCCAATGCCCTGCCCGGACGCTAGCTTCAGTAATTACACTTTCTCTTCCTAAAAGTATCTTTGCTGTTTACAAATGGAAAATCTGCACTTTCTATTCTTCCCAAAATTACTGCTTGGTGATGCTGAGTACTATAAAAATGTTCAGCATGGACCAGAGAGGATTAAGCATAGACTCAGGCAGTCACCATTTATTTCCCTCTATAGAAGTATATACTTCTCTCTACTTCTCTTCTCTCTGTCCACCTTGTGCTAAACATGTACACAGACAAAAAGAGCTGAAAGGAGTTCTGTGTAATTCATAGTTCAAATTTGAATCTCAGCAGGTATTGTTTCATGATGAAAGCATTTCATGTCTTGGCAGATTTTTGCTATTTGTCTTATGTTTCTTTAAGAAAAGTTCAAAGTACTTTTAAAAATGTTTGCTACTCTTTTCTAAAATTTTCTTTTCCTTCATTATTGCCATAAAAGGAAGAAAAAATGTTTAGGAAATATTTAGATATTTTCTGCTGCTACTCTGTCTGTTTCCTCCAGTCATTTTTCATGTGAACAACCATCAAAATATAATCATAGAGCACCAAATGCCATTCTTGTGTGACCCTTCTTTCAGTAATGCTAAAATAAAAATTGTTCAGCTTTTCTCATGATGTACTGCCTTCCACCAACTTGTTGCTAGTACACATGTATTTTGATAAGAAATCTTCTGGAGGCTTACATTTGTGGGTAGGGAAAGGATAAGAATATATGGGAGGTGATAAAATTGCTTCATTCAGCAAAGCTTTGCATTTAAAGGCAGGCCTAAGTAAACAGCAGATTATATTAATTTCCAGTTAAATTTGTGTATTGAATATCCTTTGAGCTGTGTAGCTAATGATTAGGCACTGAAAAATTTGCACAAGAGTGTAGCTCGTGAGCAGAGTTGGGCAGAAGTTCACATGGTGTGCTGGGATGTGCCCAGGGAGTACAGGTTGTCTGAAGAACTTGATAAATGTTTTAGAACTTCTGTAAGCCAGTTGGTCTAGTTTGTTTTGCAGTTTTGCTAATGAATTCCCTGTATGCTGTAGCCTTATAAATAAAACCAACTTCACTATAAGCTGAAACTAGCTTTCTCTTTAAAACCACATACTACAATAAAAACTGAATGTAATACACCAGAAATAATACTAAAGTTTGTACCCCATGTGTGTAATCAGCAGAGCCTACTGAAATGTGTTTCACTTTATTAAAATTAAATATCTAAAAATAAGAAAAAGTAAATTGTTAAATTCTACAATGCTGGTATAATGATTACTACACATATATATTAAGACACAAGACATTTTTCAGTCTGATTGTGATAAGACAATGTTTTACTGCCAGATTGCTGGGTTTTTTTGTAAAACTTGCAAATCACAACACCACAAACTTTGGAAATGCAGCTTTAGCATTGTTCTGTGTTCAATAATTAAATACAAAATGCAAGGAATTGCCTTCTTGACTTTCAAATCATAGTTTTGCCACATCCAAAATGAAACACAACTGCAGGGTACTAATAAAAGTAGGCATGACTAGGCAAGGTAATTTCCTCCTGCATTAATCTTAAAATCTTTAAGAGTCATCAGAGTTTTATTTCACTGGTTCTGGTTTAAATGGCTGAGTTTAACAGCACATTAAAACTTGCACTGGGGGATCAATTTCAAACAAATGCTCCCTTTGGAGTTGTGCCTGTATGAAGAAAAACAGTCTGTTGATCAGAAATTCAGTGTACTTTAAACAGCTTTTGAAGTGACTCTCTGGTAAGTTTAAAGTGGGTTGGGTGCTTGATGTCCCCTAATTTGTTAAGGAGCTCTTTAATTTTAACAGCGAGTACTCGGGACAGTGTTTCCTTCTGCTTTGACACTCCCTGAGCACAGAAGGGATGAGTAGCTCCCAGGGAGCAGGTTGTAAGTAACCACAACCAAAGTCCTGCTGTGTAGAAGATCACTCATAAGCAATTTTCTTTTCTTCTAAGTGACAGTGGCTAGCTCAGATTCCTAAGGAATCAAACACACTTCTGATTTGCAAATTTACTGTTCATCTCTTATGGACTCCCTTTTGGTGGAGGGTGATGGGATATAAAGGACCCTAATTTAATTTCTTGAATCAAGGAAAACTCTGAAATGGGCTCTTCTCCATGTCTAGCCTTTGTCTCAGGGAGGAGATGACCTCATTTCTGCTACAGCTGAAAATAAAACAAGGCAAGGAGAGATTGTATCATGCAACTCTTATTCATTTCTGTAATCCTAGTATGGATAACTGCCTATCCTAGTCAGTGGAAAGGAGAGCAGGACAGCTCTGTTGTAGGATTGTGGGTGTCATCTTATGCCTTCACACTTGGAGATTATCTAGGCAATGAAATCAATAGATAAGAATAAATTATTGTGACAGCAATGGCACTTCTATGTAAATAGTTCTAGTGAAGTATTTGCAGCTATATGCGTGGGGTAAGTATAATCACAGTCTAACCTTTATAATTTCTGAATTGTATTATCTGATGTCTGGAAGCAATATTTGAACCAGGAGGCCAAGCATAATTAAATTTGTCTTCTGCTGCTTAGTAGTTTGTATATAATTTCATGTTTATGTTTAATTTTAAGTGATTTTTAGCTGACATCAGTGCAGAAACACTCAAGTATTTTTGGAGGAGAATAAAATAGCCTTGCTAAGTCTTGCATTGCCTTGTAGTCCTGGCTAAGCTTATTTGGCGACTGATGGTGCTTATGTGGCAGGTACCTCTGTGACAGCACTATGGATGTCTTTATTAGGGCCATTTCTCATAAAAAAAGTACAGGAAAAACTTTATACAGCTCCTATCCTTGGGAGGAACTTGCAGTCTGGTTTGAGATGCTTTTTCTTAACTTTTTATGGTTTGTATTTCATGGATTAGTCTCTCTGCTCCAAGGCCTTCCAAGTGTTGTATCTTCTATCAATCACAAGCATCCCTGCTCACCTCCTGCATTCAGCTGACTCCAGGCAAAGTCCATTTATTTTTACTAGTTTCTCATAGGTTACTAAAGGGTCAATTTTGTGTGCAGCAGAGTGGTGGCTTTATATTTCTCTTCTGGATTTCGAACTACATTAGATACACTTGGCTTTTTCTTTCTACCTTGGAAGTAGCAGGATTATTAGAAGAATGAAGTAGACAAATTTCTTCAGGGTCTGCCACCTGCTATATGTAGGTGTTGTCTTCCATCAGAAATATTTATCCACCATCTGCAGCAGTTTCCTTAGCAATTATACTACCCTAGTTAGCCAAATTGTGCCAGTGTTCATCCCAGCTTCCTCCTTCGTTCTGACAGCAGCAAGCATTGCCTCTGCCAGCCTCTGGCATCCTTACCAATTGGAGCTGTTAATTTTTCAGTCACTACAATAAGTCATCAGTAATTATTTTCAGACAACTTTCAAATATGCATATTAGGTAATTAAATTTGCAATAAATGTCACTCTGTTATGCTGATGTTAAATATGCAACCCTTTCCTTGTCCTTCTGTATTAAGCCTTTTCTAAACTGATGTGTCAATAACTAATTTTTTCCAGCTGTTCTGGATCAACAGTTATTTTCTGAGCTATGATATAAAAGAAATGTACTCACCTCATTTATACTTTATACAAAAGAAACGTACTATCTTCAGAAGTCACTTAATTGCATTCAGGTGTAATAATGTAGCTTCTAACATTATTCTTCTCCTTTAATACCACTTAGAGATATATGCTTGTTTCTTCTGATTCGGGCCTTTTGAATCTATCATGATGCAAGGCTAACAAACTTTTAATGTTGAAAAGAGTATTAAATTATTAAGAGAATATCTTGTACCCAGAAAATCTAATTGCAAATACTAAAGTTTCAAAAATATAGAAATATTCCCTTTTAACTGTCAGTTTTTCTCTTCAAATATTTTTTTGAGGAGGAAATTGTTCTTACTGGGGTTGGGGTGGATCAGAGCTCAGTCCTTCCAAAAGGCTGTTTCTGAGGGCCTTTTCTCTTTAAGTTTCCTGGTATAAGACTCTGATGTTATTTTTAGTATTACTTAATTCACAGGTCTTATGTCATAAATGCTAGACTTCAACAGTTGTTCAAAGAGAAACAGACTATATATATCATCATTTTTAATGGTGGACTTAACAGTGTTAGGTTAACAGTTGAATTCTACGTTCTTAAATGTTTTTTCCAACCTAAATCATAGGATGGCTTGGGTTGGAAGAGACCTTGAAAATCATCTAGATCACCTAAATGAGTCTGTGATTCATTAGTATTCTACCAAGTCCTACTTGCTTCTGCCATTCCACCTTAAATTGCTTCTTAGAAGTGATAACATTGCGTTGATAAATTTTTTTTTCCTTCAGCCCTTCTTATTACAGAATTTTAAAGAACCGGCAAAATTCTGAGTCAGGATAATTGGAACTGGAAAAGCATTCTTTGCTAAGAAGGTGGTGGTTAGTAATTTTCAGGTACTATGGAGTTAAACTGGGCCTAAATAATCTTCAGAGAATTTTTTCTGTGTTTCATGTATTTTCTCATCCCAAAAAATGAGAGTGAAATACTTTTTCTTCCTCTTGACTAAAACTATTTCTGAAAAGCAAACTTTTCCTTTACCGCATAGTTCCTAAAACAGTGCCTGCTAACACATTTGATAAAGCCAGAGATGATCCTAGTAATATATTTTTGACAGTGGTATTCCCTGATGTAAGTCTTTTTTTGCCCTGGCAAGCTTATGGACTTAAGTAGCAACCATGGTACAAATTCCTTTTCAGCTGTCAGTGAGGGCCTCTTAGACACAACAAAACAGGTGGGAGCAGGTAAATAGGCATTTGGTAGAATGAAAGCATGAAAGAGTTGTAGCACTTGTTTATCTGTTTTCTAAGATGATATTCCCTATTTTACATGTACATTTTGAATGTTCTAGAAGACTTTCTTTGCCAGGAATATGAAGCATAAAATGTTACATTTGTTTGCCTATGGAAAGTACACATGACCGGAAAAGAATATTTCAAAACTGTGCTGTAATACATATGCATCAGGGTGCAGAGCTCATGTACTGTGTGCAGTCTTAAGCCTTCGCACTTCCTGATTGTAAGCTCTTTCCAGCACAGCTGTAATGGCAAGTGCTGCATCCCTGCCAGTTTTCAACTTGCTCATCCAAGTATGCTCGGACATCTTTCACATAGCCCTTTTGATGTCAACTCATACAAGGGGATCCCTATGATTCCTATTTTTAAAACAAAGCAACTTTAAAATTAATATTGCAGCAGAGCCATTTTCTTTAAGTAAATCAACATCTTGGCTTGAGGAATTAAATTTCAAACGACTAAGCCCCACTACTGGAAGTTTACAGCAGAAGTTTTGACTACGTTTAAACTGGAACAGTGACAAGGTGATTATATGGTGTCTTGATGTCTTCCTCAGGATAGGAAATAGAACATAATAGGTTTTCGTGAAGAAAGGTGCTGAATATACTAGTTTTCCATGCTAATATAATTTGGAGCAGACAACTGTCCCAAAGGAAAAATTCTTTATGAAGATAATTTGCTTTGTTGTATGTGTTTAATATGCAGAGGAAGAAATTATTTTTGTTCACCTAACAGCTAAAATACAAAAATACAAAACTCTAGAGCGACTTAAAAAAAAAATACTGTTGTTGTTGGATTTACCCAACCTTGCAAGATGAGCTTATAAAGAGAGCATAGGTACCAGTACTATAGAATTTTATTGATTACAAAAATTCCCACAAAAACCCATAAAAACAAAAGAAAGCCTACATATTTTTACTTTTCTTGTTATAAATTTTATTGTCTTACTTTTAAGTATTGCAGAAATTTGCATGATGACATGAGTCCACACTTCCAATGGCTCCCAAAGGAAGCCCCTGTGACATAGCAGAATTTATGTAAAGTAAGTCAGTCACAAGGGATTTAAGGTGAGATTTAAAGGGCTTCCAAGTCTTCTTCATAGTCCACATAGTTGTGTGTTTGGACCTGCAGGTATATATGCCCTTAAAGTGCACAGTGCAGCTGTTATGACACTGGATGTGGAAATACCTGACATTTAGGGGTCTTATTTGTGACATGAAAACTCTACTTTGACATCTGACTGATAGATTTACTGATAGCATAAACCATGAGATCTACTGATTTCTTTTATTTAAAGACAGCTATAAGGTGACCATCTAAATCAATCAATAAGAAATCCTGATTACAAGCAGAATTGAAGCACTGTTGAGGGGTCTCCCTGCTCAGGGAGGTGGCCCTGGGGTGGCAGGGCATGGTACAGGGGCTCCCTGCCCCTGCTCCTTGGTCACATGTAGCCCAGTTCTGCATTTTGGTTGGTGGCTTTGTGTCCCCCTGCAAGGGGAACTCTGGGTTGTCTTGTGACTTGGGCAGTCTGTGTGCTGACTCTGGACCATGTGGATGCCAATAAACATCTGCTGAAATATCCTCAAAATGAGTCTTTCCTAATTTCTTTCCACGGACCAAGCTGTCCCCAGGAAGGTTGCAGAACCCCACTGCAGCAAAGCACTGCATTAATTTTTCAGACTTGGAACATGTACTTCCGTGTGATATTTATAACCTTAAGTTTTCTCTTGGCGTTTGATCCTGGGAGCTGTTTCTTTACAAAAAGCAAAACATGATACTCTTTTCTTGAAATGAATTTCTTTCCATTGGTGCAAGGTATTCAGCAGAAGGATCATCAGTCTGACTGCCAGAGACTTGAACCTATATCAGATCCAAACCCATGTCTCCTCTTTCAGTGAGAGACCTCACTGTTATACTATATCTTGGTTGCTCTTCCCTTCCTTCTTTGCAGAAAAAAATGTGTGTCCTAGGTTACAATGTAAGATGTGCCCAAAAGTATGTATTCTATCTCCATCCTTATAAGCTGTTAAAACCTGGTGGGACAGTGTTCCCTATCTCCTTTATGAGTCATCCTTGATAAACTCTGGGGATATCTTCTGTTAATGGGGCAGCTGTTGACACCAGGTGGGGCAGAGTTCTTTATCTCTCCCATGACCCATCCTCCCTCCAGGGGGTATCTTCTGCTAATGGGCCATCTAGTCTCACCGCGTGACTGATAAAAGTACATCATCCCATTGTGAGATGCTCTGCCCAGAGGGAGGAACCGAGCATTCCATCCTGGATATAATCTGATCTTTCAAACACCACAAGCAGCCTTTTTCCACTGGATTCCCAGAGGAAGACCAGACCCTTCTACACCACCACTGGACCTTCAGAGGAAGACCAGACCCTTCACAGAATCACTGCTTCAACAGAATCATCACTCCAGGAGGACTGAAGCCATTTAATCAGACCGCTACCAACACCCTGACTGTGAGGGGGTCGGGTTGTATTCTGACTCTGTCAGTGGATTTTTTTTGTACTATTGCATTTAGTTTATTTTTCCTATTAAATTGTATTTCTGACTTGGAGTCTCTCACTGGTTTCCTTTCAAACCAGTACAGTGTGTTAGCCTGAAGGGAATAAGCAGGATTCCTGATGGGGTATTCTGCTAGGAATGAGGAATCTGTGCTCTGCTTCTTGTTCTAGGGACTGCTTGTGTTTTACCCATTACAGTTTCACACAAAGTACATGAAATTTCATTCATAAACGCAGATTCCCAGTGAGCTGTATGAATACATGGTTGTTCAGTGCTCCAGAATGAGATTCTGGGTGTATTTAGAAGCAGAATGAATGTCTAAATTCTTCATAGTCCAATGAATGTCATGAAGAAATACCTGAACTGCAGGCTAAAAAAGTGAAACCATAATATTTGTGGCTACCCTGGCTGTACTAGTCATCACATCTCAAGAAAGCTAACACGATCAGATTGCTTCTAATGTTTGAGATGTCCTGGAATTAAGGGCTGTTGCCAGTTTAAGTGTAGGCTGTGTCAAAATGTAGATACTTGATGCTGTTTCAGTCTTGGAGCATTCAACATTTCTACATTTGACCAGAAACTACACCATGAGAAATCTGCATGTTTCTGAAGTGACAGCTGGAGATCAGATAAAATGTTCAAGGATTCCTACAAAAATACCTATAATGGAATTGAACTGAATCTCATTCCTGGGTGAGCTGTGGACACCTATGGAATTAGGCAAACATTTAAATATTGGTTCTGCTTGATTTCTGAACATGAATCTGTCCTGTCCCATGCTAGCATGAAGTATGTGTGCGTGATTCACTGAAATGGAAGGGAAAGGATAGGCTGGGCTTACTGGCAGATGGCCGAGCTGTTCCCTGGGGAGGTAAAAGGTATGAATTTGAACCTTGTCAGACAAAAGAGGAAGTTGATACCTTGCCGCAATTTAATAACACACTTGAGCGTCTGCTCAAAGCTCCTACTGTGAGTGTCTTGTGTTGCAGAGTGGATGCTCTCCACAGTGCAACTTGCAGTCTTACTCCCTGAATGACACTGGAATTCTTCTGGATTTACTGTGGACTTAAAGGTTCTCTCCAAGAGAACCCTGCTGAAGACCTCACTCCAGCCTGCAATCAGAATGCAGCTACATGTGTCTGGGTTCCAGTAGGAAGAGGAGATCGTTGATGGACTGAGATTGTCTCACTTGGTTACACCATGGTGCTGATAACGCCAAGGTTACAGGCTTGGTCACTGTATGGGCCATTCGATGATCCTTGTGGTCCTTTCCAACTCAGAATATTCTGATTCTGTCACTTGCAGTACATGATCAGCTAAAATGCTTGAATACTTATGAAGTCCTGCTGTGCATCACCCACATATATTTTTGTCTGTGAATATGCATACTTAAGTGGTTTGCAGACAAATCAGACTTTTTTAACATAGTCTATGCTCAGCTTACACTACAATATCTTTGTGAGCAGGGGTGCAGGTTTCCGTCCTTCTTCAATGATTTGGTGTAACTGAATCATAATGAAGTTTCCTTCATAGAGCAGAATGTTATTTTCAATGTGGTGTGTGTTTTGCTCCAAACTACTCAACTTTAAGCTCTTTGGAGGACAGTCAAACCTTTGTTATATGTATGGAAAGGACTTTACATGGCAAAGACTCCTGCATTCTTGGTGTTTTGAGGCTGGTTTGAAATAAAAAGTAATATTGTAATTGTAGTTTTCCAGTGAGAATGGGAGGGAATAATAAAGCTTCTTTGCAGATTTATGGTGAAATTAATCTTAAATATTTAATTGTAAGAAGTGTAAATTTTCTACTGTGCTTTTGTATCGCAGTGACACACACAGTTTTCTCAAGGTGGAATAATTTAACTTGTGTATTTTCGGGATCATCCCTTTAATTTTTTTTTGTTTGTTTGTTAAATCAAAGGTGGAAATTATGATGAAATAAGCTTCAAATGTCTTTCTTGTGTTTTTGGCTCCCTAGTATTGTACGAACAGCTCATTTGGGCAATAGCTATAAATACATAGTGGCAGACAAACTGTGCAAATGAACTTGGAGCTATATATACATGAGAGTGTTTTGCACAGGTTAAAGGAGAAAAAGCAACATTTTCCAGCTACATCAAAATACAGCTTGATTGAAGATATGCACAGCCGAACAAGCACACATGATTATTGCTTGAGCTTATGAAAATGGAGCTCTTAATATCTATTCTAACCTCCATTAGGAATATTATGGATCTGCAGTCTGCATCTATATTGGTTATTTAACAGTGATAGTGCATATTGTAATTGATCTAGATAAAGACGTTAGTGTAAAGTATGGCAGATGTGCTTAAACCTTATGTCCCCATGTAGTCATACTGGCCAACAATGGCTTAATCTTTCTTTGAGATAAAATGTGCAGCTCCACGTTGTAGCTTGGTATAACTTTTAAGTGCAAAATTCCTGTGCGTGTTTATTTAAAGTGACAGAGCTTTTATCAAATAATACAGATAATTAAGTACTGAAACTGAAACCCATGTCCAAGTGAAGAATTCTGCTGATTTTGTGTGCATGATTGTTTACAGATTTCATTCTCCATTTGCTCCCAAAGAATACACTTAAACACTCAATCAATGAATAACCTACAGCAGTTTGTTGTAGATTCAATAATGGGGAATGGTGCATTGTACCAGGATAGTCAGATATACCCATAGGAAGTGTCAGTGGTCAAAATGCTTCCATTGCCAGAAGGTAGTCTGAAAATGGTCTAGAAATTCAATACGGCATTGACCCTACATCGTATACATGATCTGCAGTCTGTTTCTCAATCTTATCTGAAGTTTAAAACCCAGCCATTTTAATCCTAGGATTCAAAATATATGTACAAATTTATATTCCAGATTAAAACTACTTTTCTTTCTCTAAAGCTGTAAGTTTGAGATATTAATGTTTGTTTTTTCCTTTCTATATACAACCTTCTTGGCCTTTTTTAGCATAATAGACATATTTAATGAAAGTGAAGTTTCTGAAACTACAGTCTTAGAAAATTTATGCACACTACTGTTCATTTTCAGATGTCTCTACCTGATACCAAATGTTTTTGAAATGCATAATGATACCAAATTATAGAAAATATGTGTTTCTAGACTTACTGAAAAGCTTTAGCTCCTGTTGATATGAGAAACTGTTTTGATATGAGAAACAATTCTGCCTTTTAATATAGAAGTTTATTTAAACATTTGAAATTGAAACAAAAAATGTGAATGAAATTTTAAAAATATAAATTGAACATTCTATTTCTTACACAGGATTATAAATTAATTTTATTATATAAAACTAAACGTTTCAATCTATGCAAATTTTTATTCCTTTTTTTTTTTTTTAAATTTATTTCAAGTGGCAGTATTAATTTTCTTAATAATCCCGCCTGGGGCCCTGCCTACTCCCTATGCCCAAATGGATCCTATGCTGCAACTTGGATGGAACAAAAACTTTCTGCTAACTGACACATCACCTTGCTCCAGTCTACTGCCTATACTAGGTAAGTCAGACACTTTTAATTGTGCAGTGTGTTTCTTGTTTTCTAAATTGCCAGTGAAAATCTTGCTAAATGTGTGCTGCCTTGGCCTGTGATTCAGACTGATGCATATTAAAGTGAGCGTTGCTAATAAATACTTGGAAAAAGTCATTACACTTAGTGCCTTGAGTTATGCATATGACCATAAAGTGAGATTACACAACTTGTGATTTTTAATGTACAGTGTTAAGCTGGCTTTCAAAAATGAGCACACAGCTCTAGCATTTGCTTCTCAAGTAAAATCTACTTGTCCTATTAAAATATCAGCAATCAACTTCTTGGTTAAATTCAGATTTTTGAGAAGACCTTCCTCCCTTGAGGTTGTATGTATGATGAAATATTTTAACTGTATCTTATTTAAGAGATGCAAATAAAACCTTTCAGCTTTTTCTGAAGCCTAGAAGTGTTTTGTTTTGCCAGCTGGCTATGAAAGTTCAGTGCATAAAATGTTAGGAGCCTGACTTTTTTGTGTCTTGTAGATCTTTGAAAAATTGGTTTATGGCGTGTCATACATCATGTATCTAAGACATATGGGAATAGTTAGAGATTAAGGTAAATAGACAAATTGAAATGCTTTAAATCATTTTTCCCTGTTTCACTTTTATGAAAGAGTTTATGAACAAAAGTTGACATTAAGCAATCACAATAGGCTATTCTATATGTTTTAGACAGTGGTAAAGACTTTAGTGTCAGAAAGTGTTGCATCACTGATGCTTATATCAATTTGATTGGTGTCTAAGTTTTAAAAATGTTACTTTGTCAAGTCATAACCTTTTCTGAGTCTTTCATTTGTCATTGTTTTGATGATTATATCTTAAAAAAAAAAA
>WEIT01040839.1:3558-49262 GCA_013389985.1 Dryoscopus gambensis
CAGAAACAGAGTAAGACTTAGCATAGTGAACGCTATACAAACAAAACTCAAAATTCTGGTCTCACTTAAGCAGTTTTTCTTCAAACACTGTGGCAATTTGGGTTTGCTGTGGTGTCATCCACGCAGCTTCTTACACCATCCCTGCAAAGATGCAATAGGAGAGGTACCTTGCTGGGACTGGCTGTTACCAGGAGACAAAGAACACTTTGCAATAAACTTCATGAATCACCTAATGCTCGTTTTGGTGTAGTTTTGCAAAAGAATATATAACATGATTGGTAATGCTGCACACCACTGCTACCAGCAGAGTCTACATAAAAAGGTCACACCTTATGAAACGGTTGTCAACTCCTTTTGATTGACTCTTCTCAAATGTTGCTTTTTCTACTTTCAATGCCAAAAACACTACAGAACTTTGCACAGAAATACTTCATTCATTAAGCAACACCTTCTCCTTCTTAAGAAGTCTTTTTTCTCTTTCTCAAAATAGAGCTTTGATTTTGTTAAAAATGCGAAACAAAGGTATTCCCTCACAAAATACCCAGCTGTGCTGAGGTACATAGCAACCTTTGACAATAAACCCATTTGCATTCCTTGTCTTTCATTTTCCCACTGACTGCACTTGGTGTGTCACAAAGTTCATAGAATCACGAAATGGTATGGACTGGAAGGGACCTTTAACCATCATTAAGTTCCAACCTCCCTGCCGTGGATAGGGACACCTTCTGCTGGACCAGGTTCCTCAAAGTCCCATCCAATCTAGCCTGGAACAATTCCAGAAATGGGGCATCCACAACTTCTCTGGGCAACAATGTTGCTGTGCCTCACCGCTCTCTCAGAAATTAGAATTTGCTATTGGTACGTGACAAAGTTTTGTCTGAGAGACATCCTGATTCCTTTTTATTTAGCATCCTGAGTGTAGCACCAGGATTCAACTCACAACCTTTTTATACAGCCCCCAGGGTCTACCCCTTCAGTTAAAAAAAAAACTCCAATACCTGCCAATATTACAAAGCTGCATCCTGTCTGCAATTCCCCTCAGAGATGGACTGAATACTTCTAAGCAGATCTGTTCTATTCAGGAAAGGGCAATCATGTTCTACTTCAAAAACTCCTCCTTTTTATTACTTATGTCATATTATCTTATTTTTGCAACTATTATTTCCCTTCTTTTATCTTCTCTGCATAAGAGGGGCAAAGACTGGTATTAGAGATCCTTCTAGGTGTCAAGATTGATACGTTCATGATAGAAAGAGAGCTCTCCATGTCTATAATTTTATCCTTTTTTTTCCTCCATGTTTTATGTATGAGTGTGATTTGGCATACAACATATTAATAGATAACCTACAGATAAGAGGTTGCAGACTGCTGCATCTTGTAGTGCTCACTGAGGAATTTCAAAGGGAGATATTAGTTGAATAGAAATGAAATGCTACTGCTCCTTCTTTTTTTTTTAAATAACTGCAAGAGAACAAGTCTGACTGCTCATGCCACAGGCTGAGCCAACATACCAACATACCTATCCGAATTTCTGTAACTGTTCTGCAAAAAAGTCAGTTTGATTCAAGGGTGCCCAAGTCTGCCCTGAACGTCCACTGGTGCTTTGATCCCCAGAACTTCAATCGGACATTTAGAGCTTACTTGGTCCCCAAAACAACAAATGAAACTTCTTAACACATGGAAAACCTATTGAGTCAGCACTGGTTCAGCCCCACACAGGAGGTACTGCAAATTGCAGAGAGATGTAGCCAGTCATGGCTGGCCGCTTCACACACAAAGAGCACAATCAGTCAGTAACAAAGAGCAGGAAGAATAATTTTCTCTCCTTATCCATATGGTTTCCTGACTAGGGCCCACAGGGGATTTGCTGATAAAACACAGCTTTGTCACATTTGTCAGACCTGAGGCTGTCATGGAAACATGAGTGATGTGACAATTTTTAATGAGCCGCTGTCTCAAGGGCAATATGTCCGAGGCAAGAGTTGCTGCTCCTGTTTAGCAGTGATACAGCCCAGCAGGTCCCAGCATCACCCCACTGCCACAAGCATCCTGGGCTGTTTAGTTTTGGGAACAACATATGTCCACGATAGTGAAAAAATATTTTACAGGATTCCCAGTCTACAATGATGGGTCACAGTTTGCTTTTAAATCAGATCATAAGCAAATCTTGCAATGATAAGTGTTGAAATGATAAGCTGAGCCAGAAGCCTGGGTTTTGACTTTGCTCCCCTTCTGCCCACCTTGCACAAAGGCCACCTCTCATCCAGAAGAATAATTATGCTTTAACAAGGTTCTCTTAACTCCTTCATGGTATCAACTGGGGTTTTTTTCTGCACTGTTCCTGCAACTATTTCCTAACATTTCCCTTTTCTACCCAGACTCAGGAGCAGCTGACTGTTCCCTCACTGCAAGCAACAGGTTTCTCCTTTTCTCATGACAAATCATTTTTTAGTAGTAAACATATTAATGCTTCCAGAAGCCAGCATATCATTTGGCACCAATACAAGTAGTAAAAACTCATCCTTCTCAGGAACCAGTGGCAGTTCGCTTTAGACTCTGTCCTGTCACTGTGTCCCTGAGGGACCCATGTGATGCCAGATCACAGAAGACAGTCAGCCCACGAGCACTGCTGCTGTAGGCAAGATCGCACCAGCAATGCAGCTGCCAAAACAACATTACACACCTGACACAACTCAGCAAGAGGCTGATACACAGGAGAATTCACCTACTGCTGCCCAGTTTTGTACGTGGAAATACTGAGGGAGAAAAAGATGAATTTGTTCAAGATTTCAGGACATCTCACAGCCTGACTGGAGCAGCCATTTCCTGACTTCTGAAATCTCTGGATAGATGGCCACTTTCAATAAGTCTGCCCTACCCAGAACATGAACTGCACAGATTTTCCAGAAAAATCATGGAAAGCTTTAGCATAACTCCACTGCTTTCCTCTACCTGAGGATCTCGCCATACTTTTAGAGCAGGTGGCATGCCCATTATCAGAGCCATCATAGTCTCAAGCACAGGAACTGCACTGAGAACTGCTGATGTTCAAAGTGCTGCAGCTGATGACCTCGGGCTGCCTTTTGGATGCTCAGTTCTTCCAGATGGTTATACATCCCAGGAGGCATTCTCTGCTATTGCAGTACACAGCACCAAGTCAGGTTTACATCCATTTACTAAGTCATGTCTACATTTGTTTTCTGCTGTCCATGCACATCAGCCAATAGTAAATAAATCACAGCAGGGACCTCAGCTCTTGATGTGTTTCAGTAGAAAACTGGAGAATGTCTTCATAAGAGAGGAGAGCATGTCAAATCTGACAGTACATTTTTCTGTGCACTGAGATTGGAGCAAAAAAGAGTGTAACCTGCTGATGGGGTTCTCTGCACAACCAGCTTGGATAACAGTCCCCTCACCACACAAAGAGCTCCAAACATGTGGGCACTAAGTCAGCATTTATAAATGTTGTTGGTTCAACCTCTGCCTTCTCCCCAGATTTACATAAAACAACTCTCATGACTAGGCAAGAATTTTGCCTTCTTGCCCCGTGCCTCTCTTCACTCTGACCTTTTGTGACTCCTGCCACACTAGAGCCTCCCACAGGGAGGGCAGGTGGAACTGTCCCATGAAAGCAAGTGACATTACAGCTTCATGGCAGAGGCTTGAAGCTGTAGGAGGCAGAAGGCCTAAATGGACCATCTCAGGCAGCTGCAGGGACAGAACTGGCTCTCCTTCTCCGCTGAAGCCTCAGATCAGGGCAAGAGTATTGTAACTGTGCCTCAGCTGCCCAGGCTGTGAGCAGAGTCTTGCTTCCAAGTGGCACACAGGGGCAGTGCTTTCCAGAGGAAATGCAAGGGGTGACCAGACAGGCCCCTACACATGTCCTGGGTAATACTGCTCAACTTGCAACCTACTGTCATGTGCTGCTGCTAATAAAAAGAGTACTGAAAAACCAATGTCTGCTCTTAGATCTTCATACACTTCCAAAAGCCAATCTGCTGCCCTGAGCCTGAGTGCAGCAGGGTCACTACAACGGTGAAACCCAGTCTGATGCACAGCAGAGCAGCTCTAATCCAGAGCATCAGCTGATTACACAGAGTATATCCATTGTCCAAAAGCAGTTTTATTTTCTCTCTTCCCTCTGAAATCAACTTGACTCTTCTCCAAAAACCAACACCAGAATGAGTCACTTGAAATTATTTTTTAGGTGGGTTTTTAAAGACTCAGTTGCAATATGGCCCCTGCCCTGTGACAACATGCCAGGAAACCCCAGGGAACTCTCCCAGAAAACTGGGAATGAATGCAAAACAGACCGAGCTGTTCAGCTTCTCACCTCCCCCAGCACGGGCTCAAACATGTTGACAGCAGGGTGGTATGGAGATGGTTTTGTCCCCTACAAATCTTTTGGATAAACAGGATTGTGCTCTACATCAGAAATCTCTCTTTGTAACTTCAGTCAATATTTTCTTGGCTTGCCACTCTTGACAGTCATAAAACAGCTCTCTCTGGAATACGCCATTCAAATTAATCAGCTGTCAGCTATTCTTTTAAAACTAATAATAGAATGTCTGCATGAGCCTGTGAGAGACTGAAACATGGGAATGCGAGTTGTGCAGCTGCAAATGTTTCCATACTGCTGCAGCCCTCAAATTGCTTTTTGCTCTCTACCAAGAAGGCATGAAACAGCATTGCAGGGAACAGGTTTTGTACTGTCAAAATTGCCCAACTGTCCTCAGCATGCCCATAAATGTGGTAAATGTTTAGTGACGCCTTCTAACTTTCAAGGAAGCTTTAAAGACAGGAGGGATGTTTCTGGTCATAAACCAACAGGCTCAGCTGGCCCAGGAGCACAGATAATTTGATGGCTTGTATCCTTTGGATGCCAGGTGCACAGGGGATGCCAGACTGTGCTCTTGCCACTGGCAGAAGTTTTAGCCTCCAATTCATCTTCTTGTCATCAGACTGCAACAGGATGGGGGAAAATGGTTCTAGGAGGAAGCACTGCCTCTGAGAGGATGGGGAAACAGGACTCCTTTGAACAGCCCCTTGACTACAGCAGTTTGGCTCTGAGTGGGCAGAGAAGATTAATGTTACGTGAGGCTTGAACTCAGAATAAGAGCTGGCACTGGAGGAAAGCCGACTGTGCAACACTCCTGTAACTGCTTAGGGGACTCTGTTGTTGTCACATGAAACTGAGGAACAACTGGGAGACTCTGTTCAAAAAACACTCAGGTTGGAAGCATGTGTGCAAAGGAGCAAGAGCAGCACCTGCCTCTTCCAGGTCTTCCTAAAACTAGTATCACCTGGGGGCTTTGCCTCTACCAGCAGTGGGTTCATTTTCAGCCTGAAAAAATACTTTTAAAAGCCTCTCAAGCTTTAGGGAAAGAAGCAGTTTAAATCCCAGACCGGAAGCCTTAATTATAATGGATTTGTATGAAAGTTGCCAGATCTTGCCCTGCTCTGTGATCAGGGCTGTGCCAAGAATCTGCTTTGTGTCACACTAGCAACTGTGCTAAGTTCAGCAAAGTAACTGGGTCAAAGATGCACAGCCAGAAGAGAGATCACAGATTAGCACTAATGAGAGCCTTCACTGCAGAGCACAATGACAGTGCCCTCATATTGAGGTTCTTGCTGTAATTAAAGGTAGCCAAACTCACATCCAGTGTGAGCTGCACAGAACAGATCTTTTTGTGTGTCACATTTTACACCTTGGGAAGATACTCAAGACCAGAAAAGTGAACATGAGAGGAAACAACTGAGAACTCCTTGTTCATACTTCTGGAATTGAAATTAACTTACAGAAAATCAGGAAAGTTTGGAGCATCCTCATGAGCAGCTCTACTAAACATGCAACACTGTTGTTTTCCATCAATTAATTCTACATATAGTGGGCATAAGATTGATCTCAGGTTCAAGAATTTAATGGTACATCTGTCCACAACACCAGGTGTTCTGAAGATCAACCTTCAAAGAGAACAGCAGAAACAGAGAAAACCACAGGGTTTTTCCAATGTCTCATAGACTTTTCCTAAAAAGAAGAATAGAAATGACTCCGTAGTTATTTAGAGAAAGGAGTAAGAGCAGAAACAAGTATTGAATGGTACAAAGTCAGTCCTAGGCTTCTAGATAGCCTCAGCTCACCAGCAAAACAAAGTATTTTTAAATAATAAAGACAAATACATCAACGTAGTAATTAACCTGGGATTCACTTCAACAGACAACACTTCTGCTGTCAACCTAGGGATAGAGAGAGTGTACGAGGAGTTACACAAGAGAGGATCTAATGCAAGCTAATACAAGCAATAAAAACACTTTACCTCAGAATATAAAAACTACTCAGTAGACAGCCAAGAAGAGAGAATAAAAAAGATTTCTACTGTGTCATTCCACTTTCTGTCTAAGTACAATGAGACAGAAAGCAATTAATCTCATCAAAGCACCATGCCAATGTCTCTGGAAAACTCGGAACCACTGATTATCCACAGAGAGAATATGGACATACAGCCACTGGCACAAACATGGTGGACACCTAGGACCAGTGAGGAGATTTATATCAGGACAACACAAAGCAACTGTTTTTGAAATACATAAATGAATGCACTTTAAAAGTGCCAGCTACAGCAAACTGTAAATGCTGAGCTAAGGACCTGTCCAGAGGTGCTGTGTTGAACACAGGGCTGTTACACCTGCACAGACTCCTACAAGCACTCCACCTGCCTTACCAGCTATACTAGCAGCCTTCCTGAATTGCTCACGCTCTCAATGGATGAAAAAACAATGGATCAATCTTGTTATGACTGTAGTTACAAATATATTGTATTTATTATTATTTCCTACTTCTAAGGTATCCGTAGCATAACATATGAAAACTTCATTTGAAGCCATTCAGAACGCTAGAACATATGGAAATTATCTTAAAGGACCAGGGGAATGATGCTTTGTATCACTTTTCAAAGTAACTTGCAAATGTTACAGCACAGACCATTATGGGAAATGCCACTCAGCCAGAAACTCTGGGAGAGAATTCATCAGGCTTCCTGCTGCGTCACAGCAAACACATACACACCAAAAACCCACTGTTGCCTTTGGAATGACCAGTTTGCAACACCTTGCAGAGATCTCTCAGGATTCCCAAGATGATCATCTGTAAAACGTGAGCGCTTAAAAGCAGTGGTTCTGATGCTGAAAATCATTAAGTTTTTCCATCTTAGAAATTTCAGGGACTAATAGCATTTTCCCGCAAATGAGCCTTAAACTTGGGAAACCATCAAAGTGTTCTTTCTTAAATAGGGAGATGGTTCAAATTAGCACACCAGCTCCACAGATATTTCATTTCTAGTCAAAAACAACACAAGGATTTCTTACTAAACTGGTCCCAACCATCAAAGAGATGAAAAAAAAAATTTTTTCCAAACCAGGCTATCAATATTTGCTAACAGTAGTATTTTATTTATGGAATCGAGCTGGTAGGCAAGAGGTGGACACAAAGTGTTAGGCAGTGCTGATGAGCCCTCAGTTTGCAGATGACAGCTGTCAGTTCTGCTCCAGCACAGCCTGCTCCTCCCGCATGAGTGCTCTAGGGTAGGTCACAGCTATGACAGCGTTTTTTCTCTAAAGTCTTCCTGGAACTCCCCTCTGAAGCACAGCCCTTTAATCAAGGAACAGTTTGCATACACAGACACACACAAACACACGCTCGTCAACAACAGCCATTTGTGAGGAGGGGAGCTGGGATAGAAGGATCCAATTTCCATTCACTGCACTTTCCCCTCTAGGAAGGTACGAGGAGAAAGTGGAGATCAGCGCCACCGTTATCTCCAGCGTGTGTTATTAGCAGCCACGCTGAAGCCAGTCAGCAACGCCTGGCATTGTTTGGAGCAACACAAAAGACCTTCTGTTTGGAAAGTTCAAGAAAGAAAAGGGAGAGCCTGTGGCCTGGTCCTGCAGTCAAAAGACTGACACAGAGGCTGGGAAGTTCTCAGGCAGAGGCTGATCCCAAGCCCTTTGAAGCTGACGGGAGAACTCCCATGAACTCCAGCAAGCTTTGGATCATGCCTGAAACGCACAGAAGGGAACAAAGCAGCATAAAATTAGAAATGAGCATCTCCAAAGGGGAATTTAAACAGCACAATGATGACCTAATATATTCATCATGGTTGCTGATACAATGTGTTTTTGTGATGTTTGGCAAAGTAGGATTATATTAAATTTTTAAGTCTTTACATTAGGATATAGCAGTTGTACACTCTTCATTAGGTATTTTTCTGTTTAAAATGCTATGCATGATACCCTAGCATTGAGTGTTTAATACAGCATTTAGCAAAAAGAAAGCTGGGAGGAAAAGCCCCTTTCAAATTGCTGAAATTATGACTTTCTGCTTTCTTTCCTCAGTGTCTTCTCCCAAAAAGGCTGATTTACAGCTATGAAATACACAATCTAGAACTGAAAACCTTATTAAGAACAATGCTGCCAGCATCATCTATTCATGAGCAGCCACTTGAGAGAGAGCCCAACCCAGAAACTCTATAGCAGCACATTTTCCAAACAATTACTAAAGGATCCCAAGTGCAGGGAGGCTCCAAATCCTCTGCTTAATTATAGTTTAATTAATTTTCTCATTAAAGATGAACATAGGAGCATTCAAGATGAAAGAAAAGTCCTCTGATTGCTGTAACATTTCCATAATAATTTTCTTGCATATAGGAGTAATCATTGCAGCGGGTTTAAGGTTTGGTGCTGTCTAGGTCCTAAATGGTGTTTTCTGGGAGCTAATTTATTGCAAACTTTTTTTTAAACACTTCTTGTAGCCTTTGCACAAGATTCAACAAAGAGCCAAAGTAACTCCCTTCCCCCCCCACCCCAAAAACAAAAAATGCAGGATGTTTCCTCTTTCCCTGGCTAATAGAATCCAACTGTTGCCGCATGACATCATTCCCCAGAGTTAGGGAATCCAAGCTTGCTCTGACACTCTCAGCTGGGAGTAAACACCACCACCAGTAAGAAAAAAAAAAAAATCATCAAACTTTACAATGGGAGGACATAACATTAAAAAGGCAATTTTTGTTACCTGAAATTTGGAGCATTTCCCTTTCCACTCCATTCTCAGATTTGTATTTCCCAGACAAAACTGTGTTATTATCTGAGGCAATCAGAAAACCAGTCGTTTAGTGTCTAATACCTGCTGTGCTTCCCATAACTCCTTCATATGACCTCTCGCAGCACTGATTCCAGCTAAAATGATTGCAGAGAACACAGACTGGCCAGGCCAGTTGTCATGGAGATCTCTCTCCCCCCCCCCTTTTCATAAGCCCGCGCGCACCCAGATTTAAACAATTCTGGGAGGCATCCACAAAACAGCATGCCTTTTCATCAGCTAAGTTTTGAAACATTCCACCCTTCCTCCAGCCCCTCCCCAGAGTCAGCCCAGGAGGCTGAGCTTTGGTCAGGAATTGATTGTCAAAATTAAAGATATTGCTTTCTAAAAAAGAGAAAACTACCACAGAACTTGTATTTTTTTTTTCCCCCAGAAGGGAAAAGAGAGATGTTTGCTTACCAAAGCCTTGAACTAAAAGTAAATCTATCGCATTCAGACCTGCAGGCTATTTGTCTTTGCCTGCCTTGTTATGAATTTGATATCTGAAAGCACTAAAGCTTTGTTGAAATACAATCATGCAGATTACAAGAAACGCTGCTGGCATGGCCTGACTGCTTACCTTGCTGTTCTCCCAGTACCAAGCCAGTGACTTAATTAGCACAGGTATTCATAAGGTCATGCAGGACTTCCTGTATTCTTTCATGTTTCTGTAATTAAGAAGAAAATTGGGCTGGTCAGGAACATGCAACTCAAACAAACAAACAGAAAAAAATCCCTCAGCTAAACAAGAACACACAGATACATCTGGAAGTTCTCTCATACTGACTAAAAGTTTAAGTGCCTCTTACCCAAAACTTGCTATCTCCCAGTTAAAGGAGAAACCCATTTCACTGACGTTTGCGAATACAAGAACTGATTAGTTTACCATATTCACTGGCACCATGGTTGCAAAACAAAACTTACTCCAAACATAAATAAAGACATACAACATTTTTTCCTTGACAAAAAAATCTAAATTAATCCCCACCAACGTCATATAGGAAAGTCTGGACTGATAAATCAAGAGAACAGAAAATACTTTATAAAAAAGAAAGAACATTTATTAAGAAAATTCAGTTTAAAAAGTATTTGGACTCAGAAAAAGAGTACTGTGTCCAAAGTTTTTACATTCTGAGAAATACCTTGGAGACTTACTCTTTAGCGGATTTAATCAGTCAGTCATTCAAAGTTTTAAAACTTCATAAAAGATACTGAAGGGACTTCATGAGTGTGTTCTGCAGCAAGCAGTATAAGCAGCAGTCCCTCTAGTGGGCAGAAAATTGCAAAGCTCCCTATGCCAAGCTAAATAGGAGATCAATTTCTTCTGTACTTATTAACCACTTCATTGTGCAGTTATGATATTCCACCCCTGCATTTAAAACTCAAAATTTGTATATGAAATCCTTTATGTTCTTTGGGGAGTTGAACACAAGAAAATGTGCATTATATAATCAACGTAACTAGGTTTAAACATGAGGAAATTAAAGAGTTTCAGCATATTACTCTTCTGGTTGTGTGAGATAGCCAAGATGTTTCATGGGAATATTTGTCTCCCTGTACAGCCATTATTAAATATAAACTACACCAGAGCATATTATTGCCTGTACTTCAGAAAACTCTAAATTTTGTGAGTGACAGAACTCCCAGCAGACTGCACACTTAAACCACCTCTTTCTCTAGCAAGATAACACAAAAGTATATACATGAGGCATATTTTACACTGTTACCAAAAACTGCATGCAGACTACTCACAGGTAGATAAATATAACAAGACAGCTGCTTAAGCTGTCAAGGGTCCAGAAGATGCTGAAATGACATCCCATCAAATAGTTCCTAGATATGAAAGTGCCACATGCTAAGTTTGCAATTTCACACTAAGTTCCCCTCAGAATGCACCAGTGATGCCCAGCCAGAGCCACGAGAGCCAAATATTAAAAATTATGACCTGGTTTTGTCCTGAAAAGTTCCTTTGGTGTGTGACTAACGTAAATTCATCACGTGGAAAGGGGGCACAATTTCAGCAGTGTGACTGCGGAAAGGGGGAAACTGCTAACTCCTCCCAAGAATGTTTTGCACTGCATCACTGCAGAGGGAGTGTTCAAAGATACAGAAGTGATAAAAAAGCATCCTAGGAGTTGATCAATGGACATGTGAAATGGCTGATCATGCTCAGATTTTCTATAGACCCCATTACTGGTAACACGGGAGTATGTACCAACCATCTGCATCACATCCCACTCCAGTGTTCATGGCAAGGCTCTGTGGCACTTCATTCTGTGACCACATCTGCATATATGGCAAGGAGCTGGGGGAGCAGGCAAGCTGGCATTTATAAATCATTGAAAACGCTCAGTGTATTACATATGCACTCTGTTACAGTTTAAAATTCCAAGGAAAGAAAACGAAGTCGTTAAAATATATCACGCATACACAAATATGGGGGAAAAAGGCACAGTAGTAAAACTCTGACCCAAGCTCTAGTCTTGAGCAGGTGACTACCACAGAGGCCCTCAGACAAGCACATATCTATTCTAAGCCTCATGAATACACCCCGAATCAGTTTCTTGCCAAAAGGTGACGTATGTAGCTCAGGTTGATCCCAGTGAAACAAGAGCCATTCCCACATTTTACTTTTTTCTCACTGGGCCTTCATTTGAGCACATCAATACCTCAGAACACAACTAAGGACTGGGACGGAGTCTGAAATCATAAACAGAAGTCATGATGAACAGCTGGTTTTATATTAATTACAGCGTCATGATTACCCTGCCATCAAAAGGCATCAGTGTGTACCCTCACCCCCTTGCAGGAGACAGACAATCCATTACTCACACGCAGCTGGTATTTAGTTTCTTATTTCCGATACACTTCCCCTTTCTGACCGGTTGAACACACTCCTTCCTACCCTCCTGGCGCCGGGATGCAGCAGCCACGTGAGGCGCAGGAGCGGGCACGCACTGAGCAGGGTGAGGGCACAGCAGGAGCCCTCACCAGGCACACCTGGAGTCCCCGCCTGGAGAGCGGCAAGGGAAACGTGAGCTGCTCTCTCCGCAAGCTGCCGGATCTGAGATTCGTTACTGAATGCTTTCCATCAGCAGCAACAGGAGAGGAAACAAAAATCAGACTTGTTCTTCACGAAATTTTATCGCTTTCAGTAGGTGAAAACACAACATCAGGGGTGAGCTATAGACTAAGCCAGCCACAACAGCAGCACAAACCTCTAGTAGGTATAAATTCAAATTAATCACTGCTCCAAATTCAGTAACATTTTCTTTTGCATTTTTTTTAGATAAAAAATACTCTTGTAAAATTACTTAGGATTTTCCCCTCCTCAAGTAACTTTCTGCCCTTCACAAGGGCTTTGCCCCCTTCCATTGAAGATGGCCACCTTATTGGTCTTCCTTGTGTCATCTCTACACATTTACTGACCATCTTCCCAGTGACCTCAACAAATATGTATTTATTGAAATTCCATAATTTAAGACTCAACAACAAAAAGTGAAACTTAATTAATCTGTCCCAGTACATTTTTAACCCAATACTGCTGCAAGTGCCTGCAGCTCCTGCTGACCTCACTGGGAGAGGCAGGAGCTTGGGAGCAGCACTTCCTCATCACCAGGCAGTGACTTGCAGAGTTATGGAAACAAGAGAAAAAGCCCAAGCCAGCTCCTAATGTAAAGCACATATGCACCACAAAAACTGTGTTCTTTACTCTTTTTATAGAGACCCAGCACTCAATACTTTTGCATAGGGAATTCTGTGGACTATCAGGTGGGGTAAAGCGATGACAGGCAGGGCAGCAGCCACCACACACTCTGTGGGACAAGCAGTCCCACAGCACCACTGAGTTCTTTAAATTAACAGTGCACAGCACTGGCCCTTATTGTTACACTCCAACATGATGGTGTAAGAACACAACAATAAAGCAAGCAGCACAAGATAACACCTCTGATCCCAAAAGCATCATTTCATTCTACTGAAGTGATTAAACCTTTCACTGCCTTCAGTCGCATGTTAACTTCAATTTTGCCTCACTGCAAGTTTTGCTAGGATTGTGGTATCACAGCACAACAGTACACTGTAGCCTTGCAAACAATAGCAAAGGAGTTGACCCAACATAGGAGCTCCCCAGTTGCAAGGGGACTGCACAGGTGAAAGGCTCAGATCAGTCAGCTATGGACTTGTTTTCTTCCCCCATTTCAGATCCATTACTTAATGTGTATGCACAACTCTCTTCTAACAGGAGAATTAAGTTTCCATGACCTCCTCAATGGTCTAGCAAGGATCAGGTTTGCAGCACGGTACTGATTTCACTAACCCCCCCCCAAAAAAAAAAGTGTGTGTATATCCCCAGTATTTATACAGTATGTATATAGGAAATGACTAATCATAGCTGTGCTCTCTTTGAGATGCTGCCAATCCCTTTATGGCCCTATATCCCATTTCAGTTTGATCTCATTCTGCAAATGAGAGCCTGCCATTCTTGGGTCTGACCTGACACTGCAACTGTGTGCAAGACAGCAATTTGAAAAGGTTTCTAATTCACTGAAACTAAGCGGAGATCTGTACCTGGGGGTCATGACAAGAAGCTGACATGCATTCAATTCCTGTACAAACATTCATTCAAAAATAAAGTGGCTTAACTTCGTGGATATTATTATTTTAGGCCCTGATTCATCAAAGCATTTAAACATTGACTTCAAAAGAACTTAAAAATACACCAAACACATGCTACAATATTTTACCAAAGTGGTGGTTTAGTAATGTCGTATATTTTAGAAAAGAGAGGTGGAAAGAGTTTTTACTTGGCAATTAAAGCTTTAAGACACTGTTTGGTCATACTGGGACACAACCGCCACGCTAAACCTACTAATGATGCTGAAAATTTGCTGAGCAATAAGCTGGATAATTACTTAATAAAACAACTTTAAACACGAATAGCGTGGAATTAACTCATGCGAATGCCTGGTTTGAGAATTATCCATACCTACAGTCTGATTCACGACAGGAGACACATATTACAGCTCACCCTGCTAGAAAAGCAGTGCGGAGCCAAACAAGCCATACAAACTGGCTCTGGGCCCAGGCAGCCAATTCAGCCAGCCCTTAACATCCCAGCACTGCAAACTGTGTCAGATGGCACCAGGCCAAGGCACAAGCCAAGCCAGAGGGATAACCAAAAGGTGGGAATCTCATGTAAATAAGTCCTTCTGCTCCTTAACTCTCCAGAGCAAGCCCTGTCTGCAACCCATCTTCCTTCCAGTCAACATCCTTCTTTGCATGGCTCTGCTGCATCCCAGGCATGCACAAAAGGGAGAGACAGGAAGCTGTAGGTCCAAAACTGATGGAGGAGGAGAAGCCCCCAAGGAGAAGATATTTGTCCTGTCTGTATATCCCCATCAAGGGTGGATTTATGTCCCAAGAAGAAGAGCAAATGAGACAAGCAGGCTTCCTCTGGGAACCAGCCATATCAGGAGAGATGTTGATGAGTTGCTTGAAATTCCACAGGATTTCTGATTTGACCCTGTGAGGTCTCCATTTGTCTCACTTCACTACTGTTTCTTTCAAGTAAAAGTGAAAGGACAAGTTTCTATTGCCCCCATTCACATTACACATCCTGAGACACAAGATGCTACACGTGGGACTAAAAGACAGTTCAAAAACCAGATCCCCTCACACCTGGAATTGCACTGAAGCAGAACACACAAGAATATAACTCTGGAAGGACTAACTCTTTTGTGAATCTGAGCAAGTGCAGCAAAGCTTTGACTTAATGGGAACAGAGGGGCAGAATCCTTCTCAGAGCACATAAATTATGGGAATACAGATCATATAAGCCAAATCCCCAGCTGAAGGGGAACTTTTCAAATTGTTGTCAAGGTAGCCTTTCCTGTACTTGCATCCAGGTAGTGGGACCTGAAAAAAAAAGATGCTGTTGGGAACCATCTCTATTGATATACCAGCTATATGAAGGGGTAGAAGGAAAAGAACCTTTTAGCAAAGCAAGGGACACAAGGACAGATAATATTGCAGGGATGACTTCTGAAGCAGAATATGGGTGGTGGTTGCATTTTTTGTATTTTTTCCCCTGCAAAGATGTTTTCCAGAGCAAAAGAGCTCTGGAAAATTTAAACTCAAAATGGAAAATGTGGGCCTAAGGCTGTGCATCCATTATGATATCACCTTGTTTACATGAGGAAAAAAAAATCACAACCAATGGCACTGTACACTCTTTGAACCTCTAAATAGATAAATAAATAGATAAATAATGACAACATGTTTTGTGATTCCTTTTGATCATCAACTATGAAAGTTCACAGGAAGTTTATACAACCCCCTCTGACTGGATAGATCTTATCTTTCAAATGCTAGGAGCCAAGAGACTCCAAGAAGAAAGTGTCAGCCTGATGTTCCTTTGGACAAAAGGCAAGGACTTCTCTGTGTGCTAACACAGTTGGCTTTCTTCATTTTAGTCATGACTTGAACTTCCAGGCTGGCCTGGAGACCCTGTGAACTGCTGCTAACATGCTGGGGGAATGCCTGTGAGCCCCACTTCTCATCTCTGGGGAGGATGGATAGTGCAAGCACTGGCCCAGCCCTACTCCCATCACCTTCACCCCATTGAAATCAAAGCCAGCGGCAGCATGTGTTTCCTCAGGGATACAAAGAGTTTGTCTTTTGCACTGTCATAAACATCATAGCAGGCAGATTGTAAGCCACAGACAATAAAGCATTTTCTTCTCTACTTTGGACAGAACAGATAAACATAATATTGCTTTGAATATGCAGAGCTCCTTTCATTCAAGCCCCTCAGGGTGCTTTGCAAAGCCATGTAAATGTCACTCCAGTGTGGCTGCTTGGAAAAAGGAGTTCAATGGCTTTGTGTGCAAGTCTGCACAGTGGCCCTCTAAAAACTGTGTGTGACCAACAGTGTTCTGAGCACCAGGCTCTGCTGCTTCCCCCGAGGCCAGAGTTAGAACCTGGGAGGCAGTTGAGGTCAGTCAAAATTGGAGTCTTCGGGAAAACAATTTGGGCATGGGAAACAGCCAAAATGAAGCTTCTTTCGTAGCTGGTTTCCAGTGCCACAGAGGGAATGAAAGTCAGTGACACTGGAGTGACTAGGATGAGCTTGTGCAAAACAAAAGAAATCCAAAACCAGACCATGCAGACAGTTCAAAAACATTTTATGAACTCTGTGTTTGTTTCTCAGTACTTCAGTGCTTCCTGGGTTTACCAACGGAGTGTGGTACAGAGATGTCCAAATGAGCCACAACCATCGTAACTCCAGAACTGGAAGCGGCACAGCTCCAACAGCACAAAGCCGTGCTTGAACTAATGCAGCTGTATTTTCTGGGAAGGGGGCCGGGGCTCCACACAGTGCCCGGCTGCACTGCAGGGCGGTTCAGACCTCCTGGAGTCAGCTCCAGGGCCCTTTGTGCTGACATCCATTGTGTGGCACACACCCCTGAGCAACACACTGCAGACCACAGAGGAAGCCAGTCCCAGTGCTGGAAATTCAGCTCCCAGCACCCAAGCTCCAGATGAATACCTTAAAAGCAAGGTCATCCTTCCTCCTTCAGTTCTGTGCGTTCTTCCAAACAGAGCTGGGGGATGTGTCTGAAAACAGCCCCACATCAAGGATGGGCTGTCCCAAAGTTCACATGTGGGCTGCTGGAGAATCACACATCTACCTATCTTTTCTTCACCATTAACAGTAGAGGTTATTACCAGAGATAAGATTTTTGCCTCTTGACATGAAAAAGCATAATTTCTTATTTTCATTAAATTACTTCCCATTTTAGAGACAAAAGGAAAGCAAGAATCAACCTTCTTTTTTTTTTTTTTTCCCCACATCAAACTGAAAAGGACAGAACTTGGGGAAGTACCAGTGCTTTTCTTCCAAGTCTTGGAAAACTCTACAGTTTACATAGGCCAGGACACTGTTACAGATATTTTTCCTTTAAAACAATGGATAAGGTCCATGTAGTCACATGATGTTCCCCATTGCTAGGTACATTGTTTTAAGGGGATGGACAAAATTGACTCCCTGGAACTGCTGCTGCTTGCTGTTCATACTATGGAAATGGTGAAATCCCACAACACCGGTTCAGTGTCAGCCATTCAGTGTGCACAGACCACACACCAAAAAGTTTGCAAAAGACCTTGTTGCCAGTGAAGAAGAGCGAGTAAAACCTCTCTTAAAAGCAGCCATTTCTAGCTAGCCCCTAACCAGGGGTAGCTCTGAACACTACACCAACATCTCCGCCTAAATCCCACAGCTGGTCCAGGCTTCCAAAGGAACTGGACATTCCTAATCAATCCCACAAAGTTATGCCAAGATTTAAACGTGTAAGCTATGGCTGTTACCCTTGCAGCTGGGTGCGTGTGTGTTCACTGCAAACACAAGTTAGTGCCTACAATGCTGGAAGCAGCTCATGGAAAGTCTGAACCGTAAGATGCAAATCATTAGGAGCACACATCACAGCTTGCTCTGGGGAAAATTCCCCATTCAAGAACAGACACGCTGATTACATCTCCAGTTTGCTGATTTCCTGATGTGTGAAAGTCCCATCAGTAAACATGGGAGCTCTGTGCTTACTGAAAGCATAAAGCAACGTTCTCAGTTTACCAGAAAGAGCTGAAAGGGCTATTTTGCACATATGCATGGTGTTGAAAACCTCTATGCTTCCTCCCGCCCCGTGTGGAGGGGCCTAACAAGGAGTCAGAAGAGTCAAATGCTGTGTTTGATTTTGACCCCATGCAGGCATATGATGTTGGATAGCTTTCTTTGCCTAGTAACACAAGGCCTGTTTGGCTTTCTGAAGGTGTTGGAACGATGCAGTAAATTGTAATCCCACCATGAACTACTACCAATATCTATTTTTGGTCACGTTCTACAATTCTGTACATTAAACAACCTCTAAGGCTGTTTCCAGTTCCTTAACCTGCTTCACATCTATGCATTTTTGATATTTCCTCCAGCCTGAAAAAGGCCAAACATGAACAGGGTTTCCTCATCATCTTTATCACTGAGATAAGAACTTTCCCTCACAATTTACACGGTCCCAAAGAGCAACAAATGCAAATGCAGTCCTGAGCCACTGAAAGAATTAGAACCTGATTTTTACTGCCTGTTTATTCTGATGAAGTCAGAATTTTGCACAATTTTTCTTTGATTTTTGTAGTTACAGTGTGAAATTAAAAAGAAACAAACAAACAAAAAACCTGTCCTGCTGGTCAGTTTTAAAATCCCCTCCATCCAGCTTTATTCAAAATAAGCTGCACTGCACCTGTCTTGCAAAAACCTCCACAATGGTTAAATATTCCACACGAAGTCTTGTGCCTTATCACTAGTTTTATCTCTGGTTTACCTGGGTGTGACCTGGAGCAAATTTTAGTAATTCTAATTCCTCACCTCCTCTAGAGTGGTTCCCAAGTATAATTCACATGGCTTGTGAACCAGCTGTAAAGTAAAACAAGAGCTTGCAGCCCACATTCCCAGGTATCTCAGACACTCACAGAAAGCCAGCAGGCCCGCACAATATAAAAGATGTTTGTAAAACATGGTGTCATTTTACATCCTTTTGTAATGGCAGCTCAATACCTTAGAAAATACAACCATCTCCTGCAATTCAGCGTGAGACAGAGGTAACTGGAACAACTTTTGGCTTTCTGCCTGTTCCCTTATCGCTAAAGAGCTGATAATAACTAGATCCATTAGAAATACTCTAACAATAAATTCATTAACCACAGACTGCTGGAAGGAAAGCATTACCATATTAATAAGAAACTGGCTATATCTTAACTGGACTCCCACTACTAGGCCCATTTAGGAGGCTGCATTAATACGCTCCTCAAACATTTTCCTTATACAATTTTAAAATCGCACAGTGAGCTAGGGAATGGAAAAGAAATGTCATGCACTGTCATGCACACAGAGAATAAGAGACAACTGCTTGAAGTCTGTCTCCTGGATGAAAGAGCAAGCCCATTAACAGGAGAAGGTGATAAAAAATCCATATGCAGCACAGAGCGCCTCTAAAAGCCAAAACAACAACAGGCAATTGAGGTGGAGAGTGGAGCAGACCACTATGACTCATAGGCTATAAGTCTAGTCAGTGAAAAATCTGGCAGAAGTTTGCTGTTTGACTATGTCTGTACATTCCCAAGAGATTTATAGCTGCTTATTAAATCATCTGTTCCTCTTGAAACTAAAGAAACTGTATATGTTTCACTGGATTTTACATCTGCTAGAAAGACCCATTAACCATTAGTACAGAGCAGAGTTTTTCCTTTTGAGTGAGTTGTTCAAAAGATTTTAAGGCATTACTTGAGAGAGGAAGCAAAACCTACACAAGTGATGGGCTGCAGCACGATCCAAAACCTGCTGCTTCAGAATGGGTCTCCCTCACTGGCATCTCTGGTGTGCCTGGCTCATCTTCAAAATGGGTCTTTT
This sequence comes from Dryoscopus gambensis, assembly GCA_013389985.1. Lineage (NCBI taxonomy): Eukaryota > Metazoa > Chordata > Aves > Passeriformes > Malaconotidae > Dryoscopus > Dryoscopus gambensis. The sequence goes on from WEIT01040839.1 coordinate 23,148, forward strand.
GAGTAACAAAAACTTTCTGCAGAGGAAAGGAAAGGAAACAAGTACTTTCTACAGAGGAAAGTTCTATTGAGGAAATAGTCATTTCTTCAAGTAAATGAGCAGTGTGGCTTGAGACAGGGTTTGTGGAGCAGGTTCATGGAGTGTGGTGACACACAGGCACACGCTGGTGCCAGAGGACCTGTCAAAACACGAGGAGCTGGCAGTGTCATCGGCTTCCAGACAGAAGCTGCTACACTCAGGAGCCGGAGGCAAAACACCACTAGCCCTGCAGAGTCATCTCAAAACCCAAGGGAAGAGGAGAAGGAGCTGTGCAGTGTCCTGCCCCAAACATGAACAGTGCGGCTTGAGTGCTGGTTCGTTCACAGGAGAGCAGGACAGAACGATGGGTAGGGCTGTCATTTCCATCCTGCTTAGCTAAACAAGCTGTTTTGTTATCTCAGAGTGCTCTTGGAGCATCTCCGCCCCTACCCTTCCCACACATTATCCATTATAAAAACGTGCACTAACAAAGAATGTTCTTCCTCCCATCTCCCCTCTCCTCCTCTCGGTCTTACTTTTTTGCTCTTCCCCACCCCCTTGGGCACATCCACAGATTAGCTCTCCAAGACAGCCATCTCTCAAAGGTAATGTACAAAGATGTTATTAAATAGAAGCCTTTTGCTGAGGCATAGATGGGGATGAACATTCTGAATTCCCAGAAGGTAGGAAAGTTTTACACATTTAAATTAACCCCTTAAAAATAAACACAGTCCATGCGCATTTGCCAAACACATGAGAACGCAGAAATACTGTATCCACAGCTACTTCAGTGTTAAGACTGGAATAGAGATGTACTTTAAAAACACCAAAAATGCCCTTCAGGGTCGGACCAGCAGTCCCTCTAGCTCAATACTCTGCCTTCAGAGGCAGTGAAAGGCAGTGCTAGTCGGGACAAGCCCAGGAACCTCGCTGCTTTCTGGCCATTTTTCTGTCCGTGGGAGACCGCAAGCTGCGGGTGAGCAGAGCCGAAAAGCAGAGAGATTTACAAAATGTTGCTAACGGTGCTTTTGTTACTCCTGCTCTACCACTAAAATCCTATTAAGTCTGTAAAGCGAAGCATGACAGAAAGCCATGTGTGAACTGTTGCACTTAGCTGAAAAGTCAGCAACTTGGGAGCTTGAGAACACAATAATAAAATCAAGACCCACACCAGCTCACACCAGCACAATGCCCAAAGCCTGCAAGCGAGTGAAGGAGCCGAGCATCATCATGCCCGTGGGTGCAACTGTGGCAGATTTGCCAGCACACACTGGATCGGGGGACAAGAAAGGATGGATTGCTCAGCACATTTCTCTTTCATGTTTTTGAATTGCTGCCTTGTAAAAGTCAATTTGCCAAAAAACATGACAAGATAATGGTAGGTCCTGCTGAATCGGCACTGCTATGCTATGCCAAACTGATTCCTGCAGTAAATCATGTGCACTCTCCAAACACAAAGGCAAGGCTGTACAGCTCTGCACACTCATTTACTTTTGCCAAAAATGACAAAACGTCTGTCAGACTTGTTTTCTCTTTATTATCTCTGCATTGAACTGTCTTCACTTTAGAACTCTGAATCCATAGAGAAGGAATAAACAAGCATGAAGTCGATCTCCCAGCAATCTACAAAAACCAAGCCAGCATATGCTCACTAGGTAACAGCCCATCTACCCAACAACTGCACTGACCCAACCATCACTAGCTTCCTACCTGACACAGTAACTAACTTTCTGATAGTGCTTTCCCTCTTAAAAAAAAGGAAACCATAAAACAACATTGTAAGGGGGGAAAAAAATAGCATCATTATATCCATACCCAGCACAGTAATACCACATCTCAGCCCATTCAGGGTGAGACATCGTGACTAAGGCATATCACCCCCTGCTAGTCACATGCTACAGGAGTCAGGATGGTGGCATGGAAAATCAAGAGCATTAGTCAATCCTGAGAGATCATCTTCATATCTTTTGATTTGGCTCTCCTTCCTTAATGGGAGGCAGGTACACCAATTAATATCAGTTGCTTGCTCCATGTCAGCTTTGCTCCCTGTGTCATGTACATGGCAACACCATATCTCACAACAGGTGATCTTAAGAGCAACTCACAGCACAACTCACCCCAGATCAACACCACCACACCAGTGGATGCCACCCACCCACCTCCCCAGAGATCCAGCCAGGTAGTAAGCTTTGCAAAAGAAGGAGGAGTGATCATTGTGTTTTGCAAGCACAGGAAGCACACAAATATTACTGTCCACTCTCACCAGAGGAAACACCAAATGAGAGCTGTTGTGAGAATTCCATCAGCCTTCCAGGCCAGCATGGAACCTGAGTGAGCCCTTAGGCAAGCTGCTGAAGTCAATGCTCAGCTTTCAAGCACATGTTCAAATGTGTTTGGCTAAGCTGGGACCATTTTCAAGTGTGGGATGCAGAATCCCACTCAATGGTTGCTTCAGCAACAGACTACAAAAGTATTCTTGATGTATAATAGTGAAGTAATTTATGGGGGTGCATCCTCCCTTAACCATAACCTCAGACTCATCTGTTCTTTGCAAGCAACTGTTTCTTAAGGACTGTTGCTGTGCCCCTCATCTGAAACACAGAGAACAGCTGCCAGCCACAATAGGAAATGGTTTGCACTGATTGAAAGTATTTCTGAAACCCCACCAATCCCACTCCATGAAAAAAAATAAAGAAAACCCAAGCCAAAAAAACACAAGTAACAACAAGAAAACCCGAGAGAATTTGATAGTCTTTTTTCTGTTCATTGTTGAGAAGTCAGGATCTTTGTTTTCTCTTTCAGACCATCCTGTTAGTCACACAGTGAATTACAGACCTAACCAATTCTATAAATGGCTGTTCCCCGAACTCATGGTTTACGTTTAGGTCAAAAGAAGATCATTCACATGTGAAGTATGACTCTCCTCTGGCAAAGTAAAGCCATTCTGGTTCCTGACAATGCTATATTTAACTTATTTTTAACTGTCCTGATTTTCTGCCTCTTTTTCTCAAAATAAAAAGTGGTAGATGTCAGAAGAAAGGGATTCTGCAATCCTCAATTAAAAAGGTCACCTGGAGGCAAGCTCAGAGCCAGGAGTCAGCCAGTGACAGCACGGACAGATTAAGACCTTCTAAACCCTAGGTTTCATTCTAGCGTGGTACCACTGACCTGCCCAAAGTCACATGAAAATCTCAATCCCTCAGTGCAGGATTATAACACTTGTTTACTTAATACATGGGTTATCATAAAGATGCAGTTTATAATAACCAGATTGTTACCATTTGCAAATGACTAATGCTCTTCTGATGCCTTATAAAGCTGTGACTACTACCTGCACTCTGAGATCATCAAGGGAACAAATGATGTCCTGTAAAACCTATTTAAAACAAAGCAAACACATACTAGGCTATATATGTTTAACCTTGTAAATTTAAAGTAATACAAGGTAAATTGTGCTAGTCCTCTACAAAGGCACAGCACCCACCCAACAGAGGCTGCTTCATTAAGTGGAATATGTAGTTTTGATGGCACAGCTCATTTAGCCAGAGTTTTAGATGAACAAGTACCTGCTTGCGCCTGCTAGTCAGGAGCTGAAATAACTGATAAGAAACTCTATCCTCAGACATTTGGAGGTAAGTGATTGTTCCTGACCTTAATGTGTCCACAAAAATGCAAACACCAGCCACTGGGCTCCCAAGCTGACCAGGAGCAGACAGCTATTTAAATATATACAGGACCCCGTTTTAAAGCCGCAACAATGCAGTAAAATAACAGGACACCCAAAAAACATGCAGCAGAGTGTCTAGCTACTCCTCACTCAATTTGGTTATCATTGATGCTTAGACCTTCCTCCCATGTGCCATGCTGTCAGAATCAACAGGCAAGTTTCTGTGGAACTTCAAATCATGGAAGGGTTTTGGAGGCAGGGGGTTGGTGGAAGATTGGATCAATTTTTTTTTTAATAGTTCAGTATTTTCAACCTGCTTGTATTCTACCAAATAAAACTGGATAGGCAGTGAAACGTGCCAAGGACCAATCAAACCTCCAAGGGTCTGAAAATGAAACCTCAAAACACTTTGTTACCAATTAAAAACTTTGGAAGCAAATTGGCTTCATCTGTGTGGCTGAGAGGAAGATAAAAAGTCTCAATGCACAGTCACATCTGATTTCCTGCAAAGCTCTGCCTGAAAAGCAGGTGTTACAGGAGGAGAGTGCCTGGGTTGCAAACAGCCCTGCTTGCCTTCAGTGCAGTTCCTGAAATGGGAGCAAAGTGGAGAGCACGGCCATAAAGCTGTACTATCCTGATACAGGAGAAAGCTTCTAGCTTATGAGTTAGCATCTCTTTTTAAATGAAAGACAAAAGCAGTAGGAAAATGTCTCTGAAAAGTTATTCCTTTCCTTCTCTTCCCCTTCCCCCAGCTTTCTAGAGAAAGTACTTTTTAGACAAATTGCATACAGTGTGTGCAATCCTCCTGCTTGGAAAATTTGGTCTGCTAACAAAATCAAATGCAAAACAACAACAAATATCTTTTTGATGGGTTTGTGTGTTGTGCCACAGCCCCCAGCTTCCATTCTCTGGGATTTACCAAAATATTTGTTTATTTACACAGAGCTGGAGTTCTGGAGTACAAGATTCTCTCCTGATTGACTTTTGGCCATGCTTAGAGATTACAGCAATTAAATATATTTCCAGTGACATCAGTAGGGAAGTAACGGTTCTGTAAATAAAAAGTTACAAAGAAGTGTGGCTTTGTCCATCCCTTACCAGTGCTCAGCTGTGTGAAGGATAATGGAAGTTCTCTCTTCACCCCAGCCCTGAGCAAAGTACCAGTTCCTTTCCTTCCAGTGAACACAATCTCTGACCACTTCAGGTAGGCACAATTTTCTCCTGTCATGCCTCTCTGCTCGCTGGGGGAGGGTCTGAGTCACAGACTTACCTCCTGCTCTCCCTCTAACACCACAAAGCAAGTGGACAGTGAAAATAAGAAGAAATTCATATTACTGGGTTTAAGTACTTCATGCCTTGAAATAAATCCCTGAGATGCTCTGAGATGACCTAAACACATCACAAAATTTTAGGAATAAATAAAGGTGAAACTCGTCGTATTGCATTTACAGATCTCAAGCCTCTGGGACTCATGTTTTAAAGATTTCCCATAAAAGTCAGAGAGGGTCAAGATTTTTGATAGTCACTTAGCTTCAGGCCTTAAAAGAAGGTAGAAAAAAACTCAAAGATAAGACAAAAAATTCTCCATCAAAATTGGCAGAGTTGACAAGAGTAAGGAAGAAAAGCGGTTGATTTTTTTCTTTTGCATTTACCACCATCTCCCACACAATAACATTGGGTAAGAGCACACTGTAACAGCACTTCTAGATCTTACTTTAAAATTCCTTAGCCACTGTAATTGTATATAGAACAAACAAGATCTGCTTCACTTGCCAGCAAAACAGACCAGCACCTGGACCACAACAAGGCAGCCTCATAGGATGTGCAAGATGAAGACAAGAGAAATCAACCAGTCTGGAATTCGAATACTGGGAGGCCAGACCAGCACACCCTGACCCAGTGTGAGCAGTGCTACCTTAAATGACAGAAAGAGATATTTGACAACCATCCAGTGTTTCAATCATAGCTTTGTCTGTCTGTGTGAAAGCTGACAACTACTTCTTGCAGGATGCAGCCACCACGTTGGGGGTGTGACACAGCTGTAGTGTCCCTACAGAGATTCAGAATGCAACAAAACCTACCAGACTCTACCTAATGGAGGTCAGCTGTTCTCTGCCCCACCAGAGGGATTCATACCCAAGAAATGGCATGTCTGGAGATGAACAAGAACAACTTAAGATGAGATCCACCAACCCAGGGCAAGAGGTTTCACACTATCAAAACTTACTGGTATTTTCCTGGAGCAAATAACAGCACATTCATCTGCACATTATCAGCATATTCATCTGCACATCAGGCTTCTCTCAAGAGGCCATGATGGTTAAGAACATCTTCTTATTCACTAGCTCTACTTGTAAGCTCCTCCACAGCAACTCCTGCAATTACTGTTTCCACATGAATCATTACGTGCTGCCTACACTTCAGCCTCACTCCCCAAAAATATCTGTGTTGACTGCAAAAACACATGCTACCACAGACCCTTCTTACAGATCAAACTGCAAGCAAGCAAGCTGCAGGGCCTTCCTGCACGTTTATTTTGTGAACCCCACATGCAGTAACTTCATCTCCCAGAGAACATGTGTGTACATCTCAGCCCTGGGGGACAGGGTGAGTCTGATGTTCCCTTCTCTGGGGAAGCCCCGTGCTGCGCATGGCTGCTGTGTGGAAGTGCAGCCTATGAATATTTCTCCCTGGATGAAGGGCTCCCTTTGAACTCTCTCATAATTGCGCCGACCTTGTGCACACATGTTCACTGCCTGAGCTGTGGGTGGGAGGTGCATCTGGCACCAGCTCTTTGCAAATCTTGCACAGCTTCATTCTCAAGACCACTGAAGTCAACATGGGCTTTTCCACAGACTTCTTCAAGCTTTGGACCAGACCCACATTCCCTCATTTTAAAGGACATCAGAACTGCACTGAGTATTTTCAGGCAAGTGTTGAGTCACCACCCTACTGCTGCAAGACCAGGAGAGTGACTTGTTCAGCCAGCTTTTTGCACAAGCCCTCAAGTCAGACCTTATTCACTGCACTCGCTGCGTGCATTTTTTTTTCTCACCAACACAGAGGAAAATTAGACACAAATTGGCCATGAAGAGTCTTGGGCTAGAAATTTGGAAAAACATTTTTTTTCCTTCCCTTTTCCAAAACTTACCTTTACTCAAACCCTTCATTAACACAGAAATGTCCCTCTCTGGCACACAACTGCCCACCTCAGCTTTACCCTGGGACTGCAGGGGACATCAACAGGCAGGACCCCCAGCTCATCGAGACTCAACCACTATCTCAGTCTTCTCCTCAGGAAGTGAAATGTTGGACTCTTCCTTGCTTTGGCGTGGGGTACACTCATAACTCACGATTTGGCCTCCAAAAAGGAAGCCCTACCGTTCCTTACACACACTCAGTAGCGCTTTAGTCACTGAGCTGTCTCACGGAGCCCAGAAGAAATTCTTACATAGTAAATAACATGTGCCAATAATTATGTCAGTGCTTGGCCCACATGAGAGGAGCTGTCAGGGCCCCAAGTGCATCAATAACCCTTGAACACCCTGTCCAGCCAGACCTGGGACTTGCACCCCCAAAGCCACTCCCCAAGAGACCAGAAGCCTGGGGTAAGCTCAGGCTCAGCCATGCTGCAGGTTCGCCCACCCCCAGCCCTGTCCTTGCTGCACAGATTTCACTTGGTCCTGGCTCTTCCCTCTGCATCTGCACAGTGATTGCTGGGCTACCAGTGAAATCTGTCACTGTGACAAATCTGGTCCCACTTGGGCACTGTGGGACTTTGCTGAGGTCAGTGAGAGCATTGTCCCACTTGTGCTGGGGTCACCCTCAGCTCCTGGCTCATCCTTTCTTATGGTTCAGCCCTTGCTCTCTGCTCCCTGACAGTGCCATGCACCCCACACTGTTTCCATTTGCTGGTCACCCTCCCTGGCTTGACAGACCCTGGAGCATGATTACGAGAAGCATCACATGATAGCCAGGGGCTGGCATTAAATTTTGGAGGAAGGAGAAATATCAGAACACCTTTTCCAGAGGGATTCAGCACCTTGGTTTTGACCCATGGAAAATCTGAAGAAGTAGCAGCTAACCTGGTATCAGGGCAGGTTTGGGAAACTGGGTCACTGGTTTTCCTGGTGATTAATTCCAGGGTAAGATACCCATCTGGTTCAGAGAGAGTTCAAAACATCCCTGCTTATACAATCAGATGTATGAACAGGAAAGGCACCTTTGCAAGCAATCATTTTTCTTCAAACAGAAATACTGCATCACAGAAACACACGATTTCCTGCTCACAAAAAGGGCTGATGGAAAAATTCAATTATTCAAGCTTAGCAAGGTTCTCAGCTATCCAGACTTTCCTAGCTAGCCTGAGGTAAAAACAAAATCTTAAAATAAGTTTGTTATTCCCACAGAAACAAATTTTCAAAAGCTTCTGCCATTTGCACTAAATGCATTGTGGCAAGGAGCATCCTTACAGCCCCACAGCAAAACTACAATTGCACCAGAGAGTTTTCCTCCTTGTGAGCACTCTGGCCTTGCCTTACTCTCTGCCTGTTGAAAGCTCAGGCTGGAGGCACTGAAAGAAAACTGGAGTCCAGTTTTGGAGCTGTTTTATTTTTGGTCTTGGAGACTCACTCCTCCTCTTTACACATCATACTTTCAAACAAAACAAACAAGTCTTTTTCTCTCTTTCCTGTTTGTATGTAGAGGCAGAGAAATCCAGAGAGCTGATTTCCACTGAGAACAGACACCAAGAACCAGGTGCACTGTACGAACTTCAGAAGTTATTGCAGGTTCTGCAAAGTGGCACAGTGATGTGCAAAATTAATACAAGCCAAAAATGGAGCATGTGATCAACAGAGATTACAAAGGCGGGTTTCAAATCTGGGTTTTTTTCAAAATGTATCACCTGTATAGGCACCTTCATAGTGACATCCCATACTATATGCTACCAGCAAACCAAGATAGAATTTCTGGAGACAGATCATTTTGTTTTGGAAGAGATACCATTTTACATACAGCTGTCTACTTTCTAAATCATCTACCTGCATTGTTTGATTCCACCCACACCTCATTCCAGCCCTAAACAGCGTTGTCTTTAAACAGCCAACAAAAAGCTCTTGCAGTGTCACTGTCTACATGTTCTGGGGGGCTTTTTGCAGGGAGGATTGGGGGGTTTGGTGGGGAGAGATCGTGGTTGGGTTTTTTTATTCCCCAGAAGTTAAAAAAGGGGCTTTGCCCTCCAACCTTTGGTGGTTATTCTGGTACAGGTGCCTACAAAAGACACACTCATACTCTGAGGACATGTACAAGGACAGTATGAGATAATAAAGAGCAAAAGTGGGCTGGAATGTGTGTTCTGGGAGTCCCACAGGTAGTCCAGGCTTCCAGGAGGGAAACCTGGAGGAAGAAGACAGATCTTGTATGTCCTCTCCCTAAGGACAACTTTAGCGGTCTAACATTGTCTGCATTGCTCTGTTTCACACAAATACTGCATGCTCAAAGAACCAAAACTCAGCCACCCCAAAAGACACTCAGTTCTGCAGGTACATAACAGTGACCATGCTCAAAGTCTTAATATAATAAAGAAAATACATAAAACAGTGCTCAGCAACGAGCACAACCCTTATGGGTACATAGGTCATTTGGAACTGAATCCAGAAGTTTAAATCATTAGGTTTCTGGATGTGGCAAAATCAGCCTGGCCCCATCATGAGACCTAACCTTCCCACAATGGTCACAAAACAGGAAAGCCCAGGACTAAGAACAACAATAACTGCAAGAAAATAAACTTTATCTGACACTAATCAGTTACTAATGATTTGACAAAGATTATGTCAACTCCCCATATATGGGTTCTTTATCAAAAGGGGTAAAACACTACACTGTCAAATAACAGATGTTGCACATTTAATCTGCAACTGAATATTCTTCAATTACTCTTCTCATTTTCCTCAGAGGGACAGTGGGAGAGGATTCCCAGCATCAAAGGAATATCTGCTGAGGGCTCAGTTTGTATACAGTCAGGGTATTCCACTTTCCACGGGATCAAGTGCTTTGATGTGACCTTTCATAATGAAGCTGTAAGATTCACTCTCCTACGACCACCTGAAAGGAGGATGTAGCATGGCAGGGGTTGGTCTCTTCCACCAGGTGAGAAGAGACAGGATGAGAGAAAACAGTCAAGTTGCACCAGGGGAGGTTGAGTTTGGATATTGGATACTATTCAATATATTTGGATATATTGAAAAATTTCTCCACCAAAATGGTGTCAAGCACTAGAACAGGCTGCCAGGGAAGTGGTTGAGTCACCATTCCTGGAGGTACTTAAAAGCCATGTGGATGTGGCACTTGGGGACATGGTTTGATGGTGGACTTGGCAGTGCTGGGTTAACAGTTGGATTCACTGATCTTAGAGGCCTTTTCCAGTCTAAAGGATTCTATGGTCTATTCTGAGTATTTGATTGTATTCAGATGTACACAAACAGCCGTCTGTAATGTGAGCAGAATATAGAATATTCCACAAGATTTTTGTATTGCTTCCTGCAGAATTCCAGTTTGCTGGCTGGAATTCAAGATCCTGGAATTTGGCTCTTGATGCTTCTCCTTGATCAGGTATTAGCATTGCTCCTGATGCCAGCCTGACAACATTTCCGGTGTTTTGCATAAACAGTCTCTCAGATCACACTGCTCAAGTCCATTTGTGCTGCAAGGCTGCTGACATCTACAGTTCAGAGAGAGCTTGCTGGAGGCATGAGCTGTGCAGCAGAAAGCCATGCTGATTGCTCCTCTATGGAAAAATGAAAATACTTCATGTCCACACACATTTGTTGGAAGCAGTTTGCGCTGAAATTTGTTGTCAATCAGTTCAGTGTTAATTACACACGTTCATAACTCATTACCAGCTCCTTCTAAGAGCTGCATTTCTGCAGCTGGATAGGCCAGCACACCCATCTGTTACCAGGATTTTAATGGGAAGTGTCCTGTAATCTTACCAAAAATATGGACATAGGAGGAATGCCTCTCTGTATCCTCTGCAGGCAGTCTCCTTGCATGAAATGAGGCATAAAGATTTTCACTAGACACACACTTAACAAGAGTTATAGCAGGTTTTGATCTCTTCCCTTCAGCACCCTCAGGCCTCATCCACAACAGCTGAGACACTCTAGCTAAAGCCTCAGTGAAACTATTGCCATTGATGAAATTTCCTCTGACCAGGGAGGTCAGGGATATGTTTTGGCCAGGAACCTTAATGACCCGACAGCACTAAGACAAACCTTTTCCAGCTATTCGTCTGCATTCTTTAGGCATGAGGACACGAAGAAGGGGAAGCACTGAACTATGTAAAGCTAAGAAGGAGAGAGAGACATTCCAAACTACAAAGCTGTTCCAGTTAGCATCTCATTTATATTCTGGGATATAAACATAACTTCTCTCCCATATGTGATGAAGATTCCCATACATAATTTTTCAAGACCAGTGCTGCATAAACCTGCTTATAGCCCAGTCACCCCACAACCTCTGAGAATTTTTACTGAGTGACATCTTTGACCACTTTTTAGTGTACTACCAATAAATGAATCAAAGGTAACATTTATTTCTCTGCTTCCTGCCCACTTCTTATATCTGCTTTTTTCACATCAAAAAGGGACTTTTGATACTACTTACACACACAGTTCACACATGTAGAAAGACCAAGAAATCTGGCTCCAATCACCAACTGGCGCTTGTAGACAACACTGGAATATGACTTAAGGTAATAAAAGGCAGCCAGTGGAAAAAAAGACATCTGAGGAGACCACGGTCTTGTTAACAAACAGCATGGCATGAACAATGAAGGTAGGTATAGAGAAAAAGCAGAAGATGAGGTAGGAGGGTGCTGTGGCACCCAGATTCCTGCCAAAGCTCATAGGAACAAGAGATGGGCTTAGATAGACAGGCCTGTCTCCAAGCTAAAATTCCCAAAAGAAACTAGGAGTTCATTTCTCTCTCCTATTCATGCATACTTTAGAAACCTCTGGAGACTGCTCTGCAAACTGAAACAATAAAACAAAATGTCAAGACAATAAATGGGGCATTGAATCTCTGCAGTCTGTTGGAGGAAGGCTTTTTCTGACTTGAGGGCAGTACCTTGTTTTCACTTCACAACAGCAAAGCGCTACAGAGTAAGCCTTGTCTTTCAGGATAACCTCACCAAAGAGTGGGGCAGCACAGTGGTACTCAGCTGGATCAATTACCTTCAAAAATTTCAAGTTGAAATCCACCTTGCCACAGGTATATCTCACTATCCTTTTGCCACCTATTCTATGATGTCATAACAGGTATATTGTTATAGACACTGATAAACAGCAGGAATCCATTTTATTTTTCTATAATTCTGACGAAATTAATTCCAGTCCCATTTCTGCTCCCAAACTCCAAGAAACTCCATATATATTGCAATATATCAGCAGTGAAACAGTTCATGTTTTGTTCTCATTTACAGCATAAGCACTTAAAACTAAACATAGACCCCGCTTCCCTTTTCTTTGACCAGGAGAAATTCACTGTTATTATTTATCTACACACTTCACTTTGTTTGGAACTTTAATTTCTGGAAATGATGGTTTTTATGCAAAAGCAGTAAAGCAAGTGCCTTGTTAAACTATAGTGAAGCATCAAAGAGGCAGCTTTGTGGCCAGAAGACTCAAAGCCCCAGCTCCATCTTTGTCATATTGGGCAATTCCAGTCTTGCAAGTAATGTTATTTTCCTCCACTTTGATTTCTTAACCTACAAAATGGAGATACTGGCTAAAATTATTCAAGGACATTACAATATCCACAGTGTCATTCCTTGCTTTTATCTCATGTTCGAATGAGACCAAAAGTCTTGTGTTGCACAATAAGCCAGTTGTGCTGATATGCCCATTCTCCCATAAAAAGCAATTGCTGGGTTTGTTTCTGTTTCAGTTAGGCCTTTAGCCCACTCTGGCTCCTCAGGAGGCTCTCCCAGCATCAAATGAATTCCAGAAAGGGTTCAGCACAAGCAAACAGCATATTTTAATCATGCTTCACTGAATCAAAACCTTTTAATTAGCTCTAGTAATGGCTCCATCCAGCTTTGCAAAGCACTTTGGAGAATTGCACTGAAAAGTGCTGTATCAGAGCTAGGTATTATTACCTACACAAATATGAGCTAAAGACTTCAAAATACATATAGCCAACATCCTTATGCCTTCATTGACTTAAACACTGCTTCAAGTCATACGATATCCCTCAAGGACGAATTTCAAATCATTTAACAATTAATAACCTTGCAACACCTTTGAAAAATAAATAGTGAAAAGTGGGCACTCACAAATTGCTTCATCCACTGGAATACAGCTGTTTCTGGAGCAAAACAGTACTCATTTAACAGAGCAAAGCCACAGAAGTATAAAGGGCACAAAGGAAAAAATATTGTTGTATCCATTTAGAGCAAGAGGGGAAGTTTGTGGAGGCAAAAGCATAGTAAACCAAAATAAAATGAAAACACTTAAATAGCACCCTGTTCTTGATGCCAAACTGATCAGAAATAGCTCACATTTCCATATTTGGTAATCTTCCAAGGAGGAGTCAAAAGCAACAAATCTTTGTAGGTGATGGTAAGGATAGAAGGGAGAGTTTTCCTGGTTTGATTTACTGGCTAACTTAATCTGTATTGTTTGTGATTGTTTAACAGTGTTGGTGGGCTGATCTTGTGTTATCTTTAGATGACACTTTAATGTTGCAGGGCAATCATTATTACATTCTGGTGAGCTCGGAGTGCCTTGAACAATTTCTTAGATCCAGGAGATGTAGTAACTCCCGGGGCAGAGAGGCACAAGTGTTAAGTCCAGCACTTGATTCAGATCTCATTTGAAAACCATGATCTCCAAGAGGACTGTGGCCTCAGCTCCTTGCTGAACCGTTGACACACACCTTCTCTGGTCAGGGGACAGATGCCATACACTGAATCACAGAACCAAGCAGGCTCTTGGGAGGTCTCCTGCCCACAGAGAGAGCCTTGCCCAGTCTGTTTAGCCTACAAGAAACTGTTTAGTCAGAATGTTTTAGAGGACCTTGCAAAAACCAGTCTCATATCACACGCCTTGTTTTGCCAAAGCCACCAGTCCTAGCTCAAAGACAAATTCCACACTGCTTTCCAAGCCTGCTGAAAAATGTTATCCTGCTTCTTCAAGCATGGTAACACACTATCATACTGGCATTTTTTTCACCCTTTTACATTAAGGGGAGTAAGAAATACCCTGAGCAGAGGAGTGGGGTGCAGGCTACTCTCCTTCACTGGTCTTTCAAACAACATTGCAGAAAAGACTGACATTCAGTCTTAGAGTAAGGAAGGGCACTGTAGGTGGTCATGGCAAATTCCAGCCAGGAGCACGATCCTCGCTGTGCAGTGAGCCCCCACGAGCAGCTTTCTAAACAAATGGAGCAGAAACCCAGGGTATTAAAGGCATTGATTTTCTTACAACTACGCTCCCAGGTGGACACCAACTGGGCGTCACTCAGCCTTGCAGAAGGATACATAATCTGATCTCATTAAGTATCAGCTATGGAAAAACAGATGCTTGTCCCTGCTTTTCAATTCACTTGCTGTTGCTACTAAGCACAGTAGAGAAAACAATCAATGGATCAGGTTTCCAAATGGGAAACAAAACCACTGGAATGGTCTAAGTCCACTTTCACCTTGTTGGGAGTTTTTATCATTACTTCACGATCCTCCTCTAAGAAGCACATTATCATGCTGTTTGCATGCACTTAAATACTTGAGTTACCTCAGCAAAATGCAAGTGCGTTTGTGTAGTTCAAGGTTTAGATTTCCACTGCCCTTATTGTGAACAACATCCTTTGCAAAATACAAAAAACAGACACATTTTCAGGATTTCTTTTTCTGGCTTAAAAAAACCCAACCAAACAAACAAAAAAACCCAGATGGGGTTTCAGTCCCAAATATGCAATTGGCATTTGGCCCAGTGTAAAGACATGCCCAAACCGCCTGAGGATGGAGCAGCTGTGGGGCCAGGGGTAGGTCACAAACTGCCTACACCAAGAAGACTTTGCAGGAGGGATTCCCTTAGGACAAAGAAGAGCTCTGAGGAAAACAAGCAGCCAGTATACTAAATCACCTCCATTCAGTCTCATGATACACAAGTTGAAAGCATTTTCTGTCCCTTTAATGCTCCTCCTTCCTCCATCTGAGCCAGAAATTGCCAGCCATCCTGGCCTCCTGATGAAACTATCTCGCACCATCAGTTTACAAGGAACGGAGAGTTTCCAGAGTAGCAACAAATCTAGTATGGTACTGAAAGAAACTTTTGGTAAATACAATACATTGCTGTCATGAAAGACTGGCTAACTCAGCTTGTGATCCAAGCTCTGTGGAAATGTCTACATGAGTGTAGAAAAGGATCAGAAAAAATACTGGGGGAGGGAAAGAGACAGTTCACTTCTCCAGCCCGCATCCCCTCCACAACAGCAGAAAACTGGCAGCTGTGGTACCAAACATCTGTAAAAAGACACAGTGGAACCAAAGCACAGCTGAGGACGTAAACAAATCTCCTGTTACCTGCTTATTCTCCCCCTACATGTATTTTATGCATATAACTTTAAAAAAAATTGTCCCAAATGCAATCCATTTACACAAAAGTGAAATTTGAAAAAGTTGCAGCAAAGTTTGCTTCAGAGAGACTCAAGTCAATTCAAACAGTCAGCATGCATAAAAAAACTAACAGAGTCCCTACAGAATCCAAAGGACTGAGAAAGGAATAAGGTTGTTTGAAAAGTTTTCTCAAAGAGAGTGGTATCTAAAACCCAATTTAACCTGAATCTGAAAACTTTAGAGCCCAGTTAATGTGCAAGAGAGACCTATACACCATTTCCTATTAGGTGGCTGCCAAACAGATTTGTTACACATTTAATAAAGCAGTAAAATAAGGTATTTATGTAGCAGGTTTAAGTGTAGGCATATTGGTAGCATTTTGTTTAAATGAAAGTGTAACCCGATAGATGCCACAGTTCCTGGACACTGGGAAATATGAGGAGAAAAAGAAAAGTCAGAAATCCTGCTGCATCACAAAAAATAGCATCTTGCACAGTGCTGCTTTAACAGGCCTATAAAACCTGGATGCTTTGAGCCTCTCACAAGAGTGCCTGGCTGGCAGATGGTGAGTCCTCACGTGCTTTAGAGGGTCCAGCTACTCGGAGGGAGTAGTCTTGAATACCCTTTGCTGGGTCACACATCATTGCAATTCCTTCCTTCAGGGCTTCACCTCATACTTGGCGAGGGAGCAGAGCTGCAGCTCCTTCCAACGTCAACACCTTTTCTTTGCTTGGCCAGAGGTGTTGGCGCAGAACAAACACAAGTTCCAGCCTTCCCAAGTTCAGGGCTCCCCAAGCCACGTGCACTGCTCAGGCTCGCTGAAACTGTACAGGAAAATTGCCACCACCCTTCAGAGTGCAATTTCAGCCCATCACAACCTTTCCAGGTTACAAAAGAAATGCAGCAAACTGCAAAGCTACATGTCATAAAAAACAGCTTAATACAAACATCTGGTAACTTTTGCTTCATTAATGTGCAGATCTCAAGAATATATGAAGCAATATCAGTTATTGCTTTACAAATGCACAGGGAAACTGAGGGTCCAGGTAATGGAATGACTTAGAGGACCTCTGAATGAGTAGGCAAAAAAGCAGAAACTGGACAAGAGATTTGCCAGGTAGTAACTCTTTACATGGATTTCTTTCTTTCCACAGACATTGTACTCAGTTGTTATGAAAAATTAATTATTCTCTTTTGGAGAAGGATCAACATGCTCTTCCTCATGGGTGATTACTCCCAGAGAGGTCAAAAAACAGAGGGAGAAACGTACAGAAACACCAACCTTACAGAGCAAACCTGTTTTATTCCAAGTGTGAGAACAGAAGAAAACCAGTTATTACTGGGCCAAATTGTTTTAAGAAAGAAGTACTTTTCTGCTTCAGTAGATATATACAAACATGTAGAAGTATCGTTAATACAGGGAAGACACTGAAACAATAAGTTGCTGCCTTTTCCTCGCACATTCCTAATGTGAAGATCCCGAGTTCCCTCTAGGAGGAACATGTGGATGTTTTATTGTTAAACAATTAGGTCAAAGCCGCACCGAGGATTTGTGTATTTGGTTCAAACTGACTTTGATGGAAATTGAGCATCTAACTATCATAAGTGACTTAGAAAATCTCAGCAGGGCTGTAAAAAAAGCCAGAGCATTTTTTGTTCTATTTGAATCTAACCTAGTTAACGCTTCAGAGGGAGATGAGGGCTTATTAATAAAGATCAGAAACTGTGAAGGCAGAAAGGGTCTTTACATCCTCCACGCCCTGGTCAAAATGAAGTTTAGGGATAATTGAAACATCTGCTGTGATAACTTGTGTATCAAAGCAAACCTCAGTTTCCATCCATAAAAAGGGCTAATTTAATCCACATACAGAAAGCACTATTTGAAATATTTGTGAAATAAAATGGGTAAATTAATATCTTTTGAATAGTCATGATAAATATACTCTGCTTAAGATGTAAACCTGAGCTGCACACTGATGTACCAGAAAGTTATCTTTGCCTCTTGGCACAGGTTTATAATCAGAGGGATGGGGATAGTAGATACAAAACAACTGCCTCCCTGTAACCAGACATAATGGTTATGACTAAGTCTCAAAAATTAAACATAAGCAGAGACGGAAGAACTCATCCGTTTCAAGAAAAAAAAGAAGTACTAACATCATCTCTCTAAAGATACATTAGTCCATTAATAAATATTTGAGATTACATAGTTAAGAAACACGGTATTAAAAGCCTAAATCTTTCTGCTAGTCTCACCAGCTGATCATACAAATTTTGAAGAAAAGTAACTTCACTTGAAATCACATTCTGCATGGGGGAAAAAAATAAAATAAAGCCTTTTGAAGCACTGAAGGGCAGCAGCAATACTGTCATGTCAAAAGCATTACTCTGGGTACTTCTAGTTCGATATGAAAAAAAAAGTTTTGCCTCACAATATATTTCTGATTTTCCTAAGACTTATCCTGAAAATTAAGAAAAAAGGGTTTATCTGTTCCCAGAATTACCTTCCTGATTCATCTCATCTGCACTTTTTCCCTCATCTACCGAAGTCAAATGTAGTCTTTTATTCATTTGTTCCCATTTTGTTAAGTGCTTTTAGATTTACAAATGAAAGAGGCTACTCTGCTGCTATAGCTCATCATCTTTCTGCTACAATCTGAATTCGGCTCCCAGGTTTTATTGTCATTTGCCCTACTCCAGAAACCACTAATCCTAGTTTGATTCAGAGGCCCTCATCATTCAGATTTTTTAAATCCACATGATAAAGTCTAGAGAAGCAAATAACTTATCTCCATTAGTCCCAGTACAGGAATACTCCATCCAGTTTGTAGAAGTTATGGAGGTATGCCTTCATTGTGTATTGAAAACAAAAACATATATATATATATTAAAAAAATTCGTTTATGTCAATGAATCCTGGATCGAAAAGTCTCCCACTGACGATGCAATATTTAGGGTTATCTTAAGTCACAAAAGAAAACCCCAAACCAAACCAAACAAACCAACCACTTAGCATGTACTTGTTCTTTACTCTTCGCCTAACTAGGAAGGGAAACGTTGGGGGGGAAAAAAAAGAAAAAAAAAATTCAGAAAATTTGGAGAGTAACCTCACAGAACTACAGTGCCAGGTGAGGAAGAGGTGAGCAGACACTGCTGGGATAATGCACCGGGTCCAAACCAGCTGCTCTGTGTGGTCTCCACCCCAGCTGACCTTCCCACTGCATTTGTCTGGGCTGGACAGGCAGTAGCCTGCCAACCTGTCCTGCTGCAAAGCACACGGGAAAGGGAAAAGGAAGTTTTTAGTCCAAGACAAAGCACTAGACTATCCAGGGCTGGATTCCTGCTGTTTTATCCATTATCCATAGGCTCATGAATATGCATTACTTATTTGAATTTCTCACATGAATATGCCACTAACCTTAATTCCCCTGCTTCCAGAGCACACGTCCAAGCCCAGTAGCTCAGCTACAGTTCTAACAGAGCAAAACATGCTACTGTCTCTGCAGATTCAGAATAGGCCAGACTCTTTCCTCTGTCATATCAGTCTACCCACAGTAGTTCTGGGTCAACACTAGCATGCCAAAAAGCAGTCAGGTTCATCGTATGCTCTCTGTACCTAATAATGTTCTCTGCTAAAAGTAATGATAATGGATTGAATTTGAGCCACTAATCTTCAAAAGAGAAGCTGGCTTCACTCAGAGCAGCAAGAAACTTCTCCCATCTTTCTCACAGGCTGTGCTTTTAAGTTAGGTATTTAGCCCTGTCATTTTTCAGTTGCCAGAAATATCACAATATACAACGATCTACAAAACTGAAAAGATAAGACACACACTTCCCCTCAGCCATATATCCTGGCGTGTTCCCCCCCACAGATGCAATCTCCTGGAGGTGGATAGGCAGACAGTGTATGTCTGTCAGAACTTTTTACCTTCCACTGTTATTCTCACTCTGGAGCACGTGCCTGTCACTGAAAACTTCACAGTTCTCTTGCGTTTGTTTGGGAGACACTGCCTTAGCTGAACTTTCACCAACTTCTCTGTTGGTTTCTCCAGCTCACAGATACCTGTCTCACAGGGAGACAGCTCAATGGCAAACAGTGACAGAATAAAAGCTGAAATCACAATCAAATCTTACGTGATATTCCTTACCAGTGCAAAGCACAATCTGATACCTCTCTTGGCATTCCACTTAATACAAATGTCAATATCAGAACAACGGGCAAGCATAGGAATACATAACCAGCAGCTCGAGTAGCTGCTATCACAGACTGTCTATTGCAGACAAGAAACCTCAATGCTCACAGGCAGATGAAGAATCTGTCACCATTTATCCTCTTTCTAGGGCCTAACAAGTCCCAAGCCACAGTGGAAGTGGAATCCACAAAATGTAGGTCTCACTTCCATCTACAGCTTGCATACAGCAGCACAAGTAGAGAGTATGGCACACACAGAGCTCACTACAGCCCAGCTGCTGGGCTTGGAGTGCTTCCAGAGGGAAGCTAAGGACTAAAAGAAGAAAAGCAGCACACTAAGAAAGAGAAAAGAATTTTCAACACTTCCCTGCAGGCTAACAGGTAACTTTCCCCAAATCACAGGGGTTTAGATGAAGCCTTACGTACAGGAAAAACGGCAAGAGTCTGAGAGCCCTTGCCTCTCCTGAATTTATTTTTTCTAGTGAGTTACCTGTGTTATCCAAGTTATGCAGCCACAGGAAAAGCAGAGCAGGCAAATGAAGATTATCCCCAGCTCACCTTGGCACCAGATGAGAAGGTTGCTCTGCCACCTGGCAACATCCCCCTTCGCTTCCCTGGCCCGAGGACACCTCTGAAGAGGAAAAAAAGGCAGTTCATCTGTCAGCTGCTCTGCAGCTACAGCAGCAAGAACCTCAAAGAGTTCTGCCCAAGGTGCTGCTTCAGAGACTAATAAACACTGAGCCAATCAGCAGGAAACACCTCTGCACCAATCCTTAGCACTGGGAAGAGAAGAGCTGAAGTATAGCACCTGTGAAAGCAGGGAGCGAGGCTTGGAAGATACTCTGAGGTTGGGTAATAACAAAACCAGACAACCAGGGCTGTGCCATTAAACCTTGCAAGCACCCATGAGTGTCGCAAGGGCTTTCAGACAAGACAGGTGACAAGAAGGAGACAGCATGAGCTCCCTGTGCTAGTCCTTCTTTTTCCCTGCATTACAATGAAATAATTCCAGATATTTACTTATTTCCACAGGGAGAAATGGTGATAGATACATCCATAAAACACTAACAGAAATATGCACACTGACCTAAAGCTGCATGAATTGTGTTGATGAGAACTGAATGCTGTTTTAACAGTTTTGGAGACTGTTAAGTAAGTTATCTTTACAAACAGCCTTCAAGGAGGTGCAGATGATTTTACAACTCTTCTTTATGATCCCTTTCTTTCCTTTCATATTCTGATCTCACCTTTCTTTCAAGTCAGTAATTTCTTACAAAGTTTGAGTGGCAGAGGTGATGTTCTGCCCAAAGATTAAGTTAACAGTATAGCAGGGATATAGCAAGCAGCAAAATGCAAGCTGTGGTATGGAACTGCAGCCCGATTTGCAACTTAACAATGGAAATAATCAGAGCTTGCTGATTATTTGGTAAGCTTTTGCACTTTACTCATTTGCCATATCTTCAAAATTATATTCCTGGCTCATAAAGCTCATTTGAACAACACTGGATAACAGGATCTTATGAGCCTAGAGCCAGGATTAAGAAAAGAGGCAAACTGGAAATTTCAATCATTACAATCCTGTAGCACAAATGAGAAGAACTTTCACACACAGTGAGTCAGTCAATATGTCCCATTTCTCTTTAGTATGTTGTGCCCACATAGAAAGAAACATGACTTTAGGCCCTTTCCCGTAACTCCAAGCGATAGGAATTTTCATCAGGACAAAGGATCAAAATCATTAGAACTCCTCATTAATTTCACCCTTTATTGCAAAAACTATTTGTACTCCCCCAAGTAATAACAATGTTGAAAGCAAAAATGTCAAGAGACAGATTCATCTCCTAACTTGAAGGACTTCCCAGAACAATGAGCAGAGTCAGTGTCTGGAACATCTGCTCCTCACTGAAGAAGGGTTGCAAGATCTTCCAGGCCAGCCCTCCCAAAGTCTTTGGTCTCTGCCCTAACACTCGGAATAGCAGGCTGAGCAGAGTGCTCTGCACAGTGCTAGTCAGTCAGCATCTGTCCCCTGTGACTGTGACTGGGTGTCCCATGAAGACAATCAATCTTTTTCCTAAGGGGAAAAAATGTAAACCAGTAATTCAGTGTGACACCCTCATCAAAATGATAAAATGAATTATGGCTTTAAAACTTTATGCAGTGACTGTTTTTAATAACGTGGGAGTTAGGGAATAATGTTAAAAGTTTCAACTCAAAGACCTGGTTTCCTGTGTTGGCACCAGTCCTAACACTAAATGTTAACACATTAAGCATTCTTACATATTCATTTTAAAAAGCAATTAGGAGACAGATATACTCAAACTGAAATAACATCCCGTTCCTGTGTGTGTGAACACACACAGGGTGCACTTCCGACAGAAACTCACTGTGCTTTCCCTGTGTCCTTAAGGACTTCTCCATTTGCACAAGTTCACTGAATTCTCAACTACGTTGCAGCAGCTGACAGCTTTTCAGCCTACACACACATCTCAAACAAACATATCTGCAAAGAATGGTGGAAGGTGGCACTAAAAATTAACACCTTACTCTTGTCCTGTGTTCTTCAACCTACCAAGTACATCTCCAAGGTCAGAAGCTCACAGCAGAATGTAGCAAAAGCACTGGCTCTATGAATTAGACCATTCATTTCCCTGAACAGCTTTAACTATCTGAGAATACACCCCAGATGGAGAACAAGTTACATTACTCTAAACATGATCACCATGGATTAAACTAAGGCAGTCCAGACTAGGCTGGCTAAGAACACAAAGCTCCAGACCTCAACTGATGAGTAGGAACACTTACTGTAACTCACTGCAACTCTGTCACCTCTATCCCTGAATAGTCTGCAGCTCTCTGCAACTAAACTATCCTAACTGCAAATTCTGATTATCAAAAACAGCCCAAAATAGGAAGGCATCCCCACACAAGAGGGTGGTTTGGCCACAAAGTGTTAATGTAGTAGCTGATCCCTATCCCTACAGTTTGTAGTAGTGTTGACTTCAGAAGTTCAACTGCTAAGGGAGAACATATCTTTCAGGCTCTGTCCCCAGTGAAAAAAATGTTTCTAACAACATCTGACAGCTGTTCAAAGCCTACATGAATGAAAAGAGGATTTAAATCTAAAACGCCATAAGCAAGCATCCCCATTGCTCAAATCAGTCCTTAAACCTCTGCACAACGAAACATCAAGGACCAGGAAAACAGTAGCTACAGAGAGAGGGGAATCTCCACCATGGCCTCTCTCTACCAGGGCAGAACTCTAGAGCAGCATAGGAGACCAGGATTTATGGAATCTGCACAGGACCTCGTGAGTGGGCAGGACTTCTCCTCCATGACATTTAACTTGACACAGCTCACCAGCATGAGACATTTCTACATTAAAAAAAAAGGCAACAAACAGGAAAAGACTTTGCAGTTGAATAAGGGGTGAAAACGATGAGAACTAACTTTTAGCTGATGTATGCACACCCAAAAAGCATATCCAAAACTCTTCCCAAAAAGGGGAATTTCAGGTCTTGTAGGGTGTGACCCTCCAAGGTTTGGCAAAGCCACTTATAACCTCACCAAAGTTCAGTCTGACTAAGAATGTTTACAAGCACAAAAATTAGGCCAAAATGAGAATGTAAATATTTGGACTCAGTTCCCCAAACTTATCTCTATCTGCACTGCCAACTAAATCCCAACTGCAGACCAAAAATTCCGAAAAGCAACAGTTGCACACACTTTACAGCACACAGACAAAACCAACACACATGGCACTCAGCAACAGGGAGAAAAGGGGGAAAAAAGGAAAAATCCTAAATCTGTAATCTAAACTAAATATATTCTAAACAAGACATCAATGAAGTTTGGACCAAAAATCGACTCCGTTATCATTTGGTACATTTTGAAAGTCTGATCAGTCCAGATGTTGATCCTCTGCCTGCAGGAGCCTGGCTTACATTAAACATAGCTAGATTACTCAAGACCTTATAGACAATCTGATGTTTGTAGCACACAGAGGTAACTTTGACCTAAACCACATTCTTTTATGCCATCCAAAGCAAGGACTTCCATCTTTCAGGCAGATAAATTGAGGAAAGACAGTAATTTATTTGGCAACCTCAGTCCCATATTCAGAATTGATTTCGGATCTCAAATCACCTGGAGTTCTCAACACACATGCTCTTTTCTTTTCTATTTTACCCCTGTTCTTTTAGGTATAGACATGCATGGCAACCATGGATCCATTCAAGAGACTTTTGACCTCCCAGAAACACAGATCCCAAGGGATACACCATATTCTCAGCTGCCAGTTCCCAGCCCCTCTCCAAAAGTGTTAAATGCCTTTCAGTCCTACATCTCCATTGCAGATACTCACTGAAGGAAATCAGAGAGGCAAGGGTGTCATTAAGAACAGGATTTTTGTTGTTGTTTTTGCTTTATTATAAGAATTTGGGCATCCTTGCTCCCACTACTGTAAACTAACAAAAAAATCCATCTTTCCCTCTTCAGTTAAGTGGGGAAAGCACGAATCTTTTGCTTTACTCAGCTGTGGGAAACTTGGGTTTGCTTTCGAGTTAAAAGCAGGCTCTTCAGCCTACTTCACAGTGACCTCTTCACAAGGGGCTTGTATCATTTCTTTAAATGCCCCTACACTAAAAATAGTCCTGCTTCCTAAACACGAGTGTTTAGCAGTTCCAAGCATTCTGAGATCCTGCATACCACTTTAATTTTTTTTTTAAGCTGGCAACATTTATTTAACCAGAAATTTAAAAAAGGAGGCCCAGCCGCCCCAGTGATTCTTCCCAGAGGGTCTTAGATGTTTATGAAACACAATGAAAACAATAAAGTGGATAAAATCATGCTATTCCATCAAGTCCTTGGCAAGACTTCCCAACCAAGAATAAACTGGCATGGTATGTTACAGTCAACAGATTACACAATGGTTTACAGGGTCACCAATAATAAGGGGTCACACACTCCTTCAAGACCTACAGTGTACCTTAAGTCGCTTGCTTAAAGGGAAAGAGCAATCTTGATCCTGAGCTTCTTGGAGTGCATTCTGGCAGCCACAGCACAAACATGCTGCAAGGGTAAGAGAGGACAGAAGGCACCTCTCCCCCTGCCTCGAGCCAGGAAGGGCAGTGACTACGCTGCACAAGCTGGCTGGGGGAGTTTAGCACCCTGAAGGAAGCAGCAGAAAGCCAGGCCAGGCAGGGCTCTCTTATTTCTGCACACAAGAGGAGCTACACACTTTTAGGAGCAGGACAGTCTCCATGCCCCAGTGAGGCCCAGCACCACCATCCCTACCACCCCTTCCCAAAAGCCTCTTTCCTCACTCCATACTCCCCGAGGAAACTGGTTCCACCTCAGAAGCAAGATATCAGTTCCACGTCTGTCTAGTCACTCTTACCAGTGGGTAGACTGTAGCCTAACTTTAAAAGGTGCTTGACTATACTCGTGGTAACTTGATAAAGTCATCACCATTGCTTTAAATGTGTTGCAGTTTTACTTTAAATAACTAAACTTAAAGCAAAAGGGAAATGAATGGTCAAACCCATAAATCTTACTCTTACGTGTCAACTTGATAACAAATTTCCACTATGTCACCTGCAAAATCTGATCACCACAATGAAACTTAAATTTTGGTGCTCCTAAAACATAAATGATTTCCTCAAATCTCACCTTAAACACATGATACTCCTACCTTTGCCCTGTTAACTTACCCTTCCACTATATGGAATATTTTTATCCACCGACTGTAAATTAATCATGTATAAACAAAACATTCTTAAGTCTTAAAGGCAAATCAACCTCCCTTCAATTCAATCATCAAAAACCAGACTACAACTAACAGTTTCATCCTTCAACTTCCACGGGTTTTGAGTACTCTGGATATTTTTATTCGATTATTTAATATATGTCTGAAGTTAAAGTCTGACTAGCCAGCATAAAAATGAAAGAAAACCTATTCTAGTCAGTGCAGAGTGTAGAAAACACTACTAGTGGCATGCTCCATACACTAATACTATGCACCCGGCTTCATTCGGCTTGACTGCTGCAGTCAGAGTACATTTGACTGATAAAACTGGAGTAAGCACAAGAAATGTATGTAACCGCTACTCTCTGATTGCAGTGACCTTAGTAACGCAAACGTTTGGTACCAAGCCAAGACCAGGACATCTGATTTTCCCACCAAGTGAACTGTTGCAGAACTCCCTTAGCTCTTCAGCCAAATCTGTCCTGGGATCCTAAAGTCTTCCGCCGGAGTCCAGGTGGCTCCTCTACTCGTTTCAACACGCACGCAAGCACCGCAGCCGGCTGGACCGACGATGCGAGCGGGCACTGGAAGGGAAGAGAAGTGCCGCCGCTCCCCGTCTCCCCCAGCTCAGAGCCCCACGCTCGGCGTGCTGGCTCCCCAGTCGGGTTGGAGTTACCCCTGTCCGGCCGAAGCGGTCCCGCGGGCTCTGTCCCTCCGCGGTGCCTCTGCCCTCGCCACCCACGCAAAAAGCAGCGTCCCGCGAGGCTCCCAGCGCGGGAGCACCGAGTCCCCGCTCCGCCCGTGCGCAAGGATCCCCCGCCCATCTGCGCTCCCCCGGGGCAGGGCAGGGTCCCGCAAGGATCGCGGGGCCAGCCCGCACC
>WEIT01040839.1:52348-80334 GCA_013389985.1 Dryoscopus gambensis
GTAGATGCGGATAGATGCGCCCAGATACGCCTCCACGCGGGCCGCGGGCCCTCCCAGCGACGAGCGGCACGCTGAGCGACCAGGAATGTCTCTCGTTGCAGGACGAAGACCAGGAACGCCTCAGTGCAGCGTTCGCTTCGATTGTGAAGGTGATGAGGGGAGTCTCAAAGGAATGCGAGGTGAGGGGTCACCCCCAGACCCGTCCAAAGGGGAATGTTCATGATGTGCCTGCCAGAGGCCTCTTGGCACTACTTCTACTGCAAAAGTTAGACTTCAGGTTTGCTCGTTGTATGGCCAGGGTTCAGCCAGCGAGCCTGTGGTGCCGGCCGAGATGAAGAAATTTGGGGCGTTCAGCATCATGTGGCAGGGTGCGTTTCACCGGTGCTGTCCTGACCAGCCGAGCTGGTACCACCTTGGCTGATAAACACCACTATCAGCATTTTCTACAGACAGTACCGGTAACTCGGTACAGATTTTAGCAGAAGGTTTCTCCATTTCTTGGTGGAAAGGCAGTATGGTTAGAGAGACAGAAATGTCAGTGACATCACAAATTACATTGTGTCACAAGGTATAGAATGTTTCCAGTGCTCCAAAGTGTCTCTGCTGGGGACTGGCCTTATGACATAGTAACCCTTTCGTGTCATCAGCGGAACAGGAGCCACTCTTGCTGGCTGCTAGCCTGTTCTGGGTGGTGCAAATAAGGGAGAGTTTGAATCTCGAGTGAAGAGATGCTTCGTGACCTGCGTTCATTTTGAATTTAGAGTTACCCTCTCCCCCCGCAGTATTGCTGTTGTGATTTAACCCCAGGCAGCAATTAAGTACCATACAGCTCACTTCCTCCGTGCCCACCTCCCCTGGCAGGATGGGGAGGAGAAAATAAAACTCGTGGGTTGAGATAAGAACAGTTTAATAATTGAAACAAAATATGATAATACTAATGGTAACAACAATAATAATTGTAATGAAAAGGGGAGAGAGAAATAAAACCCAAGAAGAGCAAGTGATGCACAATACAGTTGCTCACCACTCACTGACCAGTGCCCGGCCAGTCCCTGAAGGGAAGTGAGCCCCTGGAACAACTCTCCCAGTTTATATACATGACATTCTATGGTATGGAATTTCCTTTTGGCTAGTTTGGGTCAGCTGTCACAGGCCTGCTCCTTCCCAGCTTTTCGTGCACCTCCCCACTGGCAGAGCATGAGAAAAGTCCTTGACTTAGGGTGCGCACTACTCAACAACAACCAAAATATCAGTTTGTTACCGACACTGTACTAGTAAATCCAAAACACAGCACTGTGCCAGCTGCTAGGAGGAAAACTAGCTCTATGCCAGACAAAGCCAGGTCAAACTAGATTTGGGATGTTGCTGCTGGGTTAGGAGTGTGGGCTCAGTTCTTAGTTTGTGATGAGTAGAAATGGAGAGGTACAGATGCACAGCTCCACTGTTCTCATGCCGGCTCTGGCTGGCAGGTGTCCTTGCTCCGCTGGGTGGGCAGACTGGGAGCCACCTCTGCCTGCCCATCCTTGTGAACACGGCCCTGCAGCCCAGCTACTGCACCGAAGGCTCTGAGAATTCCACTGCTGTTTGTGCCCTTCGGGATCTGTTATCGTAACACAGCAGGGAGCTCACTGCCTGGAGGGCTAATACAGAGCCTAAGTCTGCAATTAAATTAGAGAAAACAGTACTTCAGCACACCAAGTGATTAGCTCTTAAGCAGCTCCTTTATCATTTCAAAGCACTACGTACACAGTAACCACTTAATCCTAAAACAACTGGAGCAGAGTAGAGTTTTACACAAGATGAAACGAAGTGTATAGAGAGACTCATCCTTATCAGTGACTTGGCAGTGCTAAGTTTACAGTTGTAATCTATCATCCTAAGCGTGTTTTCCAACCTAAATTATTCTGTGGGTCTATCTTGTGCCCTGTTAAGAGTATTAGAGTTGGAAGAAGCAGTGGATGACTTCGGCATTTACGCATCAGCCAAGACAGTACGGCTTCAGTCATTTCTGTGGAGAAGAAGAGTCATAAAAGGGGAGAATTGTCAGACCCATAAGTTCATGGATAAAGTTTACAAAGTGCAAATAAAAATCCACAGCTGAACATAACCAGTTAGGCACTTGAACGCAAACAATTCAAACTGTAGTTTAAGATATCGGGGGTTACTAAGGGACCAAAATTTACCCATTTCTCACCAAAAGTTGGATTTCATTTCTTTGGTCTGTGCCATCATGTTAAAGAGGTGCTCTGTGAAGCATTAAGCACCAGGTCAGAGCATTTGATGTATTTTGGGATGTAGCTCCACAGAAACTGCAATACAGGCAACCAGATCTGTTGATTTGCATATAACCTCAAGGAATAAAGCACAGCAGTAGACTTGGAAATAAAAATTGCTATTTGCCTTATTTTTGTTATGTTTAGTCGTGACAGTCAGGGACAAGAAAAACATAAGCGAGATAAGAGATATTTTGGATCTTTTTGGTCCCTGTGATCAAAAAGGTAACCTTGGTAGGAGTTCTGTGGTGACAACAGATGGCAGCAGAACCGTACTCAAGAGTAATTTGCAGTGGGGGAGATGCCAGTACGTCTGCAGTAGAACCAGAAGAGGGCTGCTGTGAGCTTAAATACACTTCTCAAAACTGCTACGGAAATGGTGCCAGCCTTGAGGACACTTCAGCTTCTTTACTGATCCATTTT
The DNA here is from genome assembly GCA_013389985.1 of Dryoscopus gambensis. Taxonomy (NCBI): domain Eukaryota; kingdom Metazoa; phylum Chordata; class Aves; order Passeriformes; family Malaconotidae; genus Dryoscopus; species Dryoscopus gambensis. Next base: position 55,045 of record WEIT01040839.1, read on the forward strand.
TCACTGTTAATGTATTCTGCTTTTAGAGCACTGCTGCTGCACACGCCCTGCAGAACCAGTCTTCACTGACTGGGTTGCAGAGCACCTCGCTTGCATATATGTCCTCTTAAGGACCCATAAACTGTGCCTTCTTCCACCAAGGCTTTTCTTGACCAGCCTGATCAGGCAGGTATTTCCAGAGTATTCCTTGTGACACTTTCATTTATTCAGTTCTGAGGCGTCAGAGTCCCTACCCCACATATTGTGTCAGGAAACAGGCATCTAAAATCAGGCCTGTCTGACAGAGTCTTGTACCAGAAGGCAGGTCTCCTTTGGAGACACAGGCACTGTTTTCACCCTCACAGAAAACAATTAATACACAGCATCAGTATCTGTGTAGTTCTACTTTCAGTTGTAAATCTGCAGTAGCTGCAAGTATGGTTTGATGCCTCCCACACTGTATTTTCTGTTGATGTCCAGAAGTACTACGGTTCTACGTCAGTCCACAAGTGCAAAGAGCAGGAAATCAAACACTTCTGCAAATACCATGGCAACAAAGTAGAAAGAAAGATGGATTCCACAGGAGAAGAGGTAAGTAGGTACTTTTGGTTTTAATGAAAGGTTATTCTTTCCCTTGCTGTGGGGCAGTTGTTATCCACCTGATCTCTGTGACACTCATACTCATGTATGTAGGTTGACCTTATGAAACACCTGGACTGATCCAAGCCTTGTGTTGGGTTGGGGGAAGGCAGAGTAACTTCTTGTGGCACCAGTCAATATCCTCTCTGTCCTTTTGTGGAGGGAAAAATTTCATGCACCTGAAGCATCCCCACACTTGGGCTGGATTTGCCTTGTGTGCTGGACCATTAGAAAATAATATCTTTTTCTTTCCAGAGGACTGAAGGTTCCAGAGCACCCAGCCAAGCTCACACTTGCCAGCAATGTGTAAGTGTATAGAATACTTTGGTTTTAAGTGGAGGTATTTGATAGCATTTCTCTTATCATTTTGCATCAAGCTGGTTAAAAATTGTGACAGATGTGGAGACCTTGATGGCACAGAAGATTAACCAGTGATGCATTCACAATCATAATATATGTGTAGGCAGTCAAGTGGGCATACAGAGACTTGCACAATTACTTAGAAACCAGACTGTGGCCTTCTTGCACTTGGCCCTCCCACAGGCTCTCTGAAGACTCCTGTTCCTCAAGGAGAAGAAAACTGTTTTTATTTTTCAAAGCCTAACACCTCAGCAAATCAATTTCAGGAACTCCGAAACCACAAAAGATGAGAAACATGGAATCCATACCACAGTATAAATTAGTGGGAGCACCCTTGGTATAGGGAACGTTTCCCAGGTTTATGTTCAAAACTGTCTAGGCTGGTAACTTCCAGTTCTGTGAGACACAGATTACAGCACAGTGATTACTTGCACTGATTGAAACATTAGCTGAAATACTTTGAGTATGGCACTTGCTAATTTTTGTACCGACAGAAACATTTTATAGTTTTGTTCACACTGCCTTCTATATATTTAGAAAAATCTTGGTATGTTTTTATAGCAGCTGAAATGTAAGCTTTTTTACCCAAACACAGAATCTTTATTTTTTGGGGACATCTAAGATGACTAACCAGTAATGTAGCTTTTTTTTTTTTTTTTTAAAGCCAAGAAGACCTTCCAAAGACTTCTACATTGAAGTTTCTCCTGGCATCTATTCTGTCACAGCCGTGTCAGAGGACATGGTCGAACAAACCCACATAGTAGATGTCATTGCCGGACAAAGTATTGACTTAACTTTTGTTCTGTGATATTTGTTGTTTCCTGGCAATAGCAGGAATAAAATATGAGGCTCTTTTTAATGCATGTAATGAACTATAAATATCTTTTTCTTGTTAGCACTTTAATAGTAGCTTCCTCTTTGGGACTTCATTTTCATGGCCTGTATATTTGTTTTCTACTTAAAGCAATTATATGTAGCCCACTTTGTACACTGATTTTTATAAATATTTGTACACTGTGTGCCTTTTAAATCCAATTATGTGACTGTATAATTCCAGATTCTTCTGCTCTAAACAATTAAAGTTACAATCAGTGGAATAAAACACATGATGAAGCCTTTGTGATGACAGCTTCTTTTGTATTATCCTCAGACAGACCCCCCATGTCACAGTGTTGATCAGCAAGAGCACGATCCATGTGGTATGAATATGGGTGTACATTAGCTTCTATAGGCTGGCACTGATGTTAGAGCAGCTGGCTCACAAGCCACTCTCCTATCTGTACTTTTACTAGTCTGGTAAAGAAATAAAATGCATATGAAATTCACTACCTAGAACCCCAACTCAGAAACGTGCTGAAATAGGTGTCAGGTGTTCAGTATAGGCACATGAAGTATTGATTCAAGTCCTGTCTCTTTGCAGGCTTTGCAGACCAGGCTAAACCCCTTTTCTGTGGGCTGGGGGTACCTGAATTACCCTATTTACCGCTGAGCAACTGCTCACTCCAGCTTATGGCCAAATTCATAGGCTTTAAACATGAGCAGTCCCACTAACAAAACTCCCTGGATGCTTAACTTTCCCAAAGGACCAGATTCCACATCTAGAATTAGTGATGTGATACATATAGGTCTGTCATCTTTTTGTAGCTGGTAGTATTAAGGTTTCAGTTCATTTTCATCAGAATATAAAAATCAGTGGCTTGAATGCTAATCATTTTGTTGTTTGTATCTACAGTAGCAGGTCCTTTAGCCTCTGGCTACTTTTGCTTCTGCTTTAATCCTGAAAAAAAATACTTTCAGCTGTCAGCTTTTATTGTTTCTCTGTTCCTTCTGGCTTTCTACAAACAGAAACTGCTTTGCTGAGTTTCTCTGGCTCACTCCAGAGAACTGTAGACAAATTGGAGGTTTATTGGCCTCTTGCTGTGCATCTGTTCAGGCTTTTAGTGCTCATACTAGTTCATCTGATCTCTCCAGAATTGTAAAGTCAAGTCCAAATAGTTAGGAATTTAATGTAGCACCTTGGAGTAAAGAATGAAAATTTTTCATTCTTTGAAATCTCAAGTTTGATGTGGATGAAAATAGAGTTTCTCAGTTATTAAAATTATATAGTCATCCGTAAAGATATTCTACTGAGACAGTACCTAAATCAGAACTTGATTTGCTTGATAAATATAACACTGATATAGTAGAAGCGGTTTACCTGAAATTTCAGCCCCTGAACTTGATCAGTTGTACGTGTACTGAATTCTGGTTGACCATGTCTCTCTGTTTGTTGCAAACCAGCTCTGACAAGGTCTATAACATCAGGTTTGTCATCTCCAGCACAAGTCACTTTACATTTATCATCTGATGCTGCTTTATATCTTTGTTTTTCTGATACTGCAAAGCCTTTTTCCTGGAGGAGAGAAAACAAATCCCTCAGAAGTCTGGTCTAAAAAAAGCATCAGTGTCTTTGTTAACTGCTGCTTTCCTGGCTGTACCTCTGCCACACATAGCTTTAATAATGGTCTGTTTTCTGTGCTAGTACAAACTCTACTGCTGAAAAACACACAACTGGACAGTAAGAACAAAGGTTGTTCAGAAGCTGTTAGGCTTTGATTAAAAACGTACCTGCTTTAGAAGTCAGGAGGATTTTGTTGACTGCAGTGAGAGGACATCAGCCCCCAGACAGCACCTCTGGGAAGCCTGTTCTCTAACTCCACTTGTTTGCTGCAAGCCGCTTCTGATGCAGCCTGTATCATATGATAAAACTGCTTCAGCTATCTCAGGATAGCAATGTATCTTCTGGGTTTAAAATCACCAAGGGCTATTTTACAGGAACAAAAGTATGTCATTATACCCTGTATTACCACATTGCATCCACTACTGTGATTCATGCTGCTGCTTTGGAGCTGGAACAAAACAATTCTGTTTTCTTACTAGTTTTACCAAAAGGCAACTCATGCCACTTCAGTGCATAGCTCTGACAGTGCTAACTGAGCTTGCCTGCCTGGAGCTCCATACTCGCCTGAAAATTCCTAGGAAATCAATTACAAAGGTGTGCAGTTATATAACTATGATTATTTAAACAATAAAGTAGAATAGAAAGAGAAAGTAGGAACCATACAGTTGCTAAGTTGCTAGGCACCTGCCTGAAGTGAATGCATACAATTGTGAGAATACAAGATGTATTCCAGTATATTCTCTGTTCACCAAGACGTGTATTAATGGATTCATCTCTAAACATGCAAGTTTGGAACATTTCAAGTTTTACTTTGCAGTCAGCTCGCAGTAGCAAGAGCATGAAGGTACAGAGGAGCTAATATTTGATTTCATGTCTATAATTTATTAATTGTACCCCTGATGCTCTTGTGCAGAGCACTGTTTCTGTTGATCCTGACATTCTCTTTCATCTTCCCCTTCTTCCTGTAATTTTTTTCTTCCTCATTTCTGTGCTTGCTTTTTTTAGCATTCACATTCTGATTATTTTTTTTTCCACGTTTTTCTAAAGCACAAGGGAAACCAGGCCTAAAAAAACAGGATAGTGGTGTTGTTCCTAGCTGTGACACAGTTTGCTTACTCTGTATCCCCCAGCTGCACGGTAGGGATCTGCTGTTTAAACTGGTGGCTTCTAGTGAGGGAGTAAGAGGAAGCACTCAGCAAAGACTGTTTACTAAAGAATCTGCTTTTATCTCTCAGAGACAGAGATTGTGACTATCACAATTTGATTAGCAGAGCTCAGCACCTTTCCATGGGTTCAACGTAGGACTTCATGGGGTAGATGTCAATGGGCATTTGGCAGCTTTCTGAACTGAAATCTGCATTACTGAATGCTCGCATGGCTACTGACAATCGTTTCCATTTTACCAAGTAGCTTCAGCCCTTTCTTAGGGGTGGAGATTTTTGTTTTGTTTTCATTACTGGAGAACTTTCCTGCCTATCACAAAACTGGTGGATAGCTTCAGGAAGCAGTTAAGTTACAAACAATGTGTTTTTCTTGCCAGGTTCCAGACCATTACAAGAATATTTTTTCCATTCAAACAAACCTCCTGCTTACATAACTACAGTATTAATACAGATTACCTTACCCTCCATGATGGCTTGAAATCTTGGTCTCTTAGGATTTCTTTCACTGTGAGTTGCCCACTGGGAGTCTGTTCGATGGTTTCAAACATTGCACTCTGGTTAGCTGGGGCCACATTGGATGTGTCTCCAGTGTAGATGGCTTTGGATTCCAGCAGGCCCTTTGTACATGTGCTGCTACAAATTCCAGGTCCTGGAAAGGAGTAAAATTGAATCTAAGAGTGAAACCAGAACTGAAATGGAGAAACATTCATTTCAGAGAGCAAAATGCACTTAAAGCCTGAAAGGAATTCTTTCAGGTTATTCTGCATGGACGAGCTATGCAGGTTAATGAAGATGTTAGCATCATAAAAGGCAAAGGGAAATGACAGGAAACAGAGAGGAATATCTCTGCTTCCGACTGAAGTTAATTCTTCTGGTAGTTTTCCATGGGATGAGTTGGCAAAAGAAGAGCCAGATGAGGCAGCAGAAATATTGGGGAGGGGGAAGAATTTATCAGAGTCTGATATGAAAATTTACAGTGTTAACACCAATAACCTGCAGGCAAAGTGACTGCCCTGCCCAGAAGACTTTGATTTCGTTCCCTCTGACAGCTGCTTCCCTGTGGGGTTGTTAAAAGGTACCTGAATTACTGGAATGAGACTTGTGGTGACTTCTTTTCCAGTATTTCCCCTCAGGTCTTGCAGAATCCTTTAGCTTGGGCTTTTCGAGACAGATGGAGCCTGTGTTAACAGCACTGTTCCCCACAGGACTCTTAGTAAGGGATGGCTTCAGGTCCCACTCTGAATCAGAAGAGAGGGAAGATGTTGCCACAGCTGCAGCTTCTCCTTGCTTTGTGCCTTTCAGTTCTAGCAGGCCTGGAGAGGGCTCGCTGCTGGACTCTGCCTCCTCACATTTGTCCTGAAAGGCCAGAGACCTGGAGGGAAGAGGCCACCAGGCACCAGCACAGGGATGGCAGCAGCAGATGCACCTTACACAGGCTGATAAACAGCAAACACCACCATCACAGTGGTGGTGGAAATGTGGCCAGCAGGGAGAGCAGAGCAAGCAGTGCTTGGCAAGGCTACGTAGAGCACAAACAGGAATCAGGGCTGGCTTAGGACTGCAGGGAAAAATACAAGAGTTAGTGTCCTGACTTGGTCTGGGCTTCACCCTGTTGGTGAAGGGCATGTGGATCATCTCCACAATCCTCTCCCACAGGCTAGGAGGGATCCACAGAGCCACACCACGGGGGAGTTTCATTTGCTTGTCATTCCAGAAATGGACCATAATTTCTTCATCTTCTGAGGCTATTAAGAGAAAAAGTAAGCAGCTGTAAACAGCTAGCCTGCCTGGGCAGTGCACATAGACAGATCAGGCTTTGCAGCTTTATGCACTTTCTACTCCTGTCAAGGGGCAGGATCAACTCTTGCCCCTCTAACACCTCACAGTGTCACAGAGGTGAGTGGGCAGCCTGGGCACCATCATTAAAACAACAGGCCTGGCAGCGTCTTTCCTCCCAACTTGTCATCAGATGAACAAGAAAACGATGACAGAGTAATTTTTGCTGTTGCTGCCAAAGTTAGCAGTACTGCTCTGAGAATAGTATTTTGGTAAGTCAGTGGAGCTTGACTGTCAGACATGGGAAAAATGAATGAGCTGTTGATATCTCCTACGTCTGGGTGACAAAATCACCCCCAGATGTACCATTTGGTACAAATGTGAGCATTTAAGCTCAGATGAATGCTTCTTGAAAGTTGTCTCACTTGTATCTGTCATGAAAAGGCCACAGTCCTGCACATGGCAGACACAGCCTTGTCCCAGCTACACCCACAGACACAGATGATGACATTTTTATGGGCCACAACTTCCTTAGGGTCAGACTGGTGAGGTTACACACAGATATCCATCAGCAGTCCCATCAGCTCCTGAAAGCTTGGAACAACACTAAGCTGTAGTCTGTGCACTGCTATTTCTCTGGCAGCAGCATTCTGACCAGAGTTTATCCTGACAGCCTCACCTGTGCTCCAGAGGAACGAGAGGAGGAAGAGGGCAGCACTTTCCTCACCTCCTAAGGGATCCCTTGTCTCAATGCCTGTGAGGACGGTTCCTGGGCCGTACCTGGCCCTATCTGGCTCCCAGGGTGCCAGCACCCTGTCTCCAGGGAGTAAGGAGTGCTTCATCCTGTTCACATATTCCAGGATGTCATCCTTAGCTGTTTTTTGCACACACACTGGATGCCTTCCAGGTGACACAAGTGGTTTGGCAAACTCTACCAGGAACATGCCTTTTTCACTCTGTTACCAGGAACAAAATAACAATTCCACTGAAAAGTAGTCCATAATGTGCCAGGTAATGTAACTTGCACTAGAAGACCATCCTGTGCCTATGACTGGGCCAAAACAAGCCTGAACAGCAGCTAAAGAGTGTGTGGTGTTAGTTCAACATTGAGACTAAAAAAAAAGCTCCGTGAGGCTCATCAGAAAGCAGGATGAGTGAAGCATATGTTCAGATTCACTTCCATAGGATCTGTATTTCCTTTCCCAAGAGAAAAAGCTATAGACAAGTATATTTCACAAACCCTGCTGTGTTTGCCAAGGAACAAGGGATGCTGAAGCCATTCAGACCTGTTGTTCAGTCATGCCCAAGTCCTTCCTCATTACACACAACACTAGCTTCTTGGGGTGGGGGGGTGTTGGGAATTTTTATTTTCTTTTATATTAAGGACTGTCAAGAGGCTTTCTATCAACAATGAGACGAGGTACTTCCTTGTTCTGGAGAAAGAATAGGCTCTTTTTTGTGTTAAGTTTGAAGTGCTAACAAACCAATGAATTAAAGCTTTCACTAACCTTTCTGGAAAGACCCTGAGCCAGTGGTCTGTGGCTGACTCAAGCTGGCCATGTGTACATAAAACACAAACCCTTTTTCCCGTGCTCTTGATGGCTCTGTGTCTACACACAACAGCAGCCCCTACACTGCTGGCAGCAGCACTCGGGCTGGCTGAGCCTGGCTCAGTGCCCTGCACCAGCACAAGCACAAGGCTGCTCAGGCACCTGCTGTCCTGGTGATCTGTTCCCCAATCTCATCAGCTGAACCAAAAACTGCTACACTGAACTAAGGCGGTGTGTGAGGACTGCTCCCTGCTACACATCCCCTCAGCTACCACACTGCAACCATCACTCACCTCTATCTCCTCTTTTACTGTACCACGGTAATAAAATCCATCTTGTTCCCCTCTCACCAGCACGGGCACATTGCTGTCTGTGCCCCCTGATCCCCCCAGTCTCTTCCATGCTGGGCCTGGGGAGGGAAGGCAGTGGCTAATCCATTGGCACCTCGAAGAAAAGAAAATGGGTGAGCCCTGAAAGAAATAGATTCTGTAGGTCATGAAAAAAAGAATCTTGTAAGATCTAAGAACTGGAACACTCCACCTCATTTTGTAGCACTCCCATGGGCCAAATCATGTGGGAAGAAACAGAAAACTTGTTTGTGCTGGGATAATTCCTTAATTTTGGGGAAAACACATCACTGCCTGCTTTTACTCAGATTTCTTTGCTTTGGGGTTTACAGGAAGTGAGCCAGGAGCATGCTGGAATCCTGGGCCAGCATTACCTGCACCAGCCCCTTTGCTGTTTACCTGGCAAGACAATGCAACTCTTCAGATCAGGAGAAGGAATCCATCTCCAGTAGGTGCACTCCAGAGTGCTGGAGCTGATGGTTTACACTGGAGCATTCAGGGAACAGCAAAGCAGTGAAGTAAACAACAAAGCTGCTGGTTGATGACAGGTTCTAGTTCAAAACTTGGAAAATAATCCCCTGTCACAAGGCATTAGAAACATTTCATTGAAGACAGCTGCTAATGCAAGATGCTTTTATTTATCCCAATAATATTAAAGGAATGTTTCTTTGAGAAGAGGCTTACTTAGGCTTTGCTCTTCATAATCTCCAAGGCAGCAAATGACTTTAGTTAATACATCTAAAAAACTGCCAGTGCAGGGGTGGGAAGGCTCAAATGATGTTCAAGCTGCTAGTTTATTAATCTGACACACCAGCCTGGTTTATCCTAATAGATACCATGGAAAAAAACAAATCACAGACTTAAACAGGAACTTGATTTTACCTCTGGGGGGTGAGGGGCTCAGCAATCCAGGCAGGATACACAACAAAAGAGTTCCTGCAGCAGGGGTTAACTGTAGATATGGCACTGGCACACAAGAACTTGTCCAGAGCTGGCCTCACACTGCAGTACCTGTGACCCCTGGGCAGGGACCCTTCCAAACGAGCCATTCTTGGAAAAGCTGCTACCTGCAGGACTCGGTCATGATCTGTTGGAAGAAAAGAGACAATGTACTGACACTTTTAACACAAGCAAGTGCTGTCCACTGTACCTCAAGAACTTGGTAATTTTGATTAATTGTTTATTTTTGTTTAAAAACACTGAATTCAAATGATTCAGACTGGCATTTGGCCAGATGAACCCACATCACAGAGTTCAGTGATCTTCACTCACCCAAATCCTACCCTGGTAGAGGGGCAGAAACACCCAAGGAAACTACAAATGCTGTGCAAATCCCCAGGAAAATAATAACTTTCACCTCCCTCCAACATTTGTTTCCCTCTGTAACACCCAGCTCTCTTTTCTTGTACCTACACTCTTCCTTCAAAGCTTTCTTGTACACAGACCCAGCCAAACCTTCCCTGTTTTACAAGCTGAGACAAAATTACAGCTGAAGTTGACAAGCTGAGTAAATGTGACAGGTTTTGAACTTGATGTTAGATTACATTTTCCTGTTATTTATTTATAGCAATGTATTAAGAGGAAATATTTTGATCTTTCAGCTGCCCTGTCATGTTTTATTAACAGTAGGATTATGGCTTGCAACAAGAAAGAATGAGATGCTCAGATATGACAAGTGATTACTATTCAGAGGCTGTCACCGTAAGATCAATGATGTGATGCTATCTCTGGTAATTTCAAAAGATGTAGCAGACAAGCTTCCATTAATTTTTTTCTTTTTAAATATTGCTTAGAAACACTTAGGATAAAATTTGCATGGAAACTCAACAACATGTAAAATTTAAGTCCTTCATTTATTTTACAAAATGCAGTTTAAGCACTCATGTTTAGGTGATATTTTGTCTCTTATCTAAGAAATATGACCTGGAAGTCTTTATTAGGGAGACTCCCAGATACATACATAATTTTAGAAAACTAGCACACCAAACCCAGCAAGAAGAGTGGATTAACTGCTGCAAAATCTGTCTTTAAGTCAGAAAATCAGCATAATATATCCACTTATTGCACGACTGCACAAACCCTTGTTGTAAACCAAAGCAAGATGGAATCAGCAACACCTTGCAAAGAAAGGCAACTATCACTTCTGCATTAAAGCACATTTTGACACCATTCAGCTGAGAGCAGGGACCCCTGTTTCTACACAAAACAGTGCATTGACAAAGGCAATTATGCTGTTTTCTCTTTATAACTCCAGTACTTTGGCACAGCAGTATTTCAGACTTACCAGCTACTGGTAGCACTACATCTGGTCCATTTGGATTTAGTCTGAATGCAGAAACCTCACCCTTGTGCCTGCTGGACACAGGAAGCCTTTTGCTGCCAGTGTTTCCCAGTTGTTATGGAGGTTGCCACAGCTGTTGCTCCCAGGACTGGACATCCTGACCTTACTGGTTAAAACCCAGCAGAACGTGACAGCAGAGAGGACCATTTGACTGCCACACATTTGCTCAATTTTCAGCTCCCAGTGGATCTACTGCACTGCAGGACTGCAGGGGCAGGAAAAGCATTTTAAGAGAGCTCAGTGTCCTCTAGGCTTCTGCCTATGATTGCAGGGCAAAAAACAACATCAAAGGTACAGCTTGGATTAAGGAAAATTAAAAAAAAAAAAAAAAAAGCCTACCAACACAGGGTGTGACAAATAAATTGGTTTGAAATGTGCACAGAAAGGTTGAAGCTGAGACAAACCAAGGTCAAATCACTTTACAACTCTCTCCTTTCACTGTAAGGGGGAAAGATTAATGAATTCTACCCCTCTCTTATGAAGTGCCTATCAAAAATGTCATATTATAATGCAGAAATCTACCTGTTAATCTCTGCTGAGACACCCAATATTCATTTCATCCTTTAAAAGAAAGACAGAGTTTAAAGTTGTTGGTTGATTTTTCTGGATGGTTGGTTTTGTTTGTGGTTTTTTTGGGGGGAGGAGGTACTTGGAATACTAAATTGCATTTTCTTAGGCATGTTCCAATGCACTGCTATAAAAACGATGTAACAGGGAGGGATGACTGCAGCTAGGGAGAAGGATACATCACTTAGGAAGTCTGTAACCATTTTTTTGTACATTCTGCTGCACAGTCAGCCTACATGTTGCCACGCTGTCAGCAGAATTATTTAGTATCAATGATTCCCTCACACAGAGTAAACGTTAAGGACATTTTACCAGCTACGAGCCAAACTCTCTTCATATCTTCACACAGTTTTGTTTTATAACACTTAACTGAAACCATCAGTAGTACAGACAAACAGAATGGGAGGCTGGGGAGGACCACTCCAGACCTCAACGATTATCAGTCAAAGTCCCAAAAATGTTTCTATTGCAGGATTATTTTTATGCTCATGGTCAAAACCTTGCCAGCCCTCTTTATACTGTATATTGTGTAAGCAGTCCTAGCAATTTTTAAGAGCACTGACATCTAAAGAACCCAATTTTCAATAGAAATTATGCAAAGTCAAAGTTTTCAATGTGATTAAAATATTCACTAATAAGAAAATGATGGAACAGCACTTGCAAAACTTCATGCTCTTCCTATGTTCAGTAACTCTGCTTCAGAGATCTCCTACCCTACTCTATTTTTCTCTCTTTTAAACTAAATTAGCCTTTCTGTTGGCATCTAACAACACTCTTTGGAACCTTTAAAAAGATATTTTAAAAGAAACACTGGCAATTAGACTGAATATTTTAAGAAAGTGCATGTGAGAGTAAACCTGCAACATTAGAGAAAATGAGAAGAATTTCAGTCCCATAAGTAGAAAGATTTTATTTCAAAGCATGCAGGTTGTGATGATACATACAGTAGCTTCACACATATAGGTGTTACATTTTTAGTTTGGTGACAAATTTAGAAATGTGTTCTGATTTCCATGAATTAACTTAGGTCATTCAGCTGAGATTTTCCCAGCTGTCTTTTTCATATCTAAGTGTAGCTACTATCTGCAACGTTAAAGCTCTCGTGTGGGCTGACACTGACGTGTGCCACGATCTGCTCCTAGGAAGTGCCAGGAACAAGCACGTCATTAACATGGTGGCTACTACATTCCCACACGGGCTACCTTTGGCTTGCTTTGGAACGCTTCAGATCGTCTTCAAAAACGGCGTTTGTTTGTTAGTGGCTTTAGGGGCTTGGTTTGGCTCCACGACACCTTTTCCTGCCACCACAGATTCAGTGCACAGCACAGACTGCAGGTACCTAATGTACTTTATAGCAGCACGGAGGGTCTGCACCTTGCTGAGCCGCTTCTCCAAGTATTCCTTCGGCAGGTGGTGCCTCAGCCTGGCGTAGCCTTCATTGACACACTTAACACGCTGCCTCTCCCTCTCATTCCTCTTCCTGATGAAAGCTGACCCATAGGAGTACTCACTTCTGTGGAGACTGGAATGGGGCATTTGGTAGGGAAAGGGGCAGGGCTCACTGTAGAAGGTGTCCGTGATGAGATGCTCAGACAGGAAGGGAAGGAAGGACAAATCCTCAGACAAAGGGACCTGGTTTGGTGTTTCTGGGTACACGTGAAACGTGACCAGGGGGTCGGCACAGAAAGGCCTTGCCAGCTGGATGTGCTGAGCCTCAGCACAGACGAGGTTATAGTAGCTTTTGCCATCCATCAGGTTCTGCATTTAGCCTAGAAAAACATAATTACAGAGTATTTGAAACAACTCACATTGAACTGTAGAAAAAATTCACTTGGGCTTACCAACACTTGGCCTTGCTGACATTTCCCAGAAGAGATTTTTTAATGCATTTGTAACATTTCAGAATGGTCTTGGAAGATTAGGTAGAACAAGCCATGTCCCATTTGAATAGTACAAGAAAGTACAAGTCAGTCACACTGATTAAATTAATACACAATAGATATTAATAAAGCCACGAAAGTTTCCTAAAGGAAACAGCAAGCAGTCTCCTTTCACCTCAGCTTTAGAAATTAAGAGACTCTACCTAGATGTATTCCACATAGGTCTAGCTTGCTCCAAATCCACCAAAACTTACATGTCTACAGACAACAAAAAAACAGGCCAACATTTATGCATTCTCCTCACCCCTGCCCCCTCCCTGAAAAACACTAAATTTTTACATGTTACATTTCTACAGTTCCAGTAAAAGATTCCTTATTCATACCAATGAGCCTTCAAAGACAAATTATTTTTCTCTGTATTCACTTGATGCCTCATTCAATATATCATCTTAATAAGATGGAATATTTGTGCAGAGAATGGATCTCAATTCCATATCTGTCAGGTATTACATCCACTCATACAAAGGTTTACAAGAAGTTTAGAGAATTTAGAAAGACAAGAGAATTTCTACTAAATCTAACAACATCTCCTTGGGTCCTCATGCTCCTTCTGCACTCACCTGCAGATTAAACACAGACATGAAATACTAAAAACAATCCTACTGCCAGAGGGTTATGAAAGAAACAGTTTATTAAAGGAAAATTGCATGTCCTAGTAATACAAAGAAGGGATGGCACACGGTTGTTGGGGCTCTGCTAGAAACCTGTAAGTCAGACTGGCCTACCCTCACACCCCCTCTTCAGAGCAGCATTACAGCAGGTGTAACTACTCAAATCACCCTGATACGTTTATTACATTACAAAGATCATCGTGCAGTGGTTTATAAGAAGCTCCATTATACTGCTCCATTATACTTCCCAGTATCATTTTTCAAACAGCTAAACATCAGCCTAAGTGCTGAGAATGTCATGACTGTTACCGAATAGCTTCTTAAAATACATTTGAAATAACCAGTTAATTTTTAAAGAATCTCTGTGAGCCATCCTCACAGACTGCAAGCAATACTTGCCTACACAGAATTGATCAAAAAATGCTCTTCCTCACCATCCACTTGTACATCCATACACTGCTGTCTAAAGCACTTAGGTTCTATTACATTCTCCAAAATGGAGGCCACACCTGAACATTAAACTAGGTTACTAGAAGCTTCTGGATTCCATACTCACCGAAATCTGGCAAAGCTTCAAATGTTCCAATCACGGCTCCAAAACATAAAAGGGATTCCCTTAATCCTTCACAAGGATATGGGGATAATGTAATGTTTTCTAATGACTTCATACCTGCCACATTTATACAGAGAATTTTTACTTGGTAGGCACCTATTCTCACAACATATTCTATGAAAATGCCTCTGTATGCAGAGTTCTCTCTTTTCCTAATGCACATAGATTTCACAACAGAAATCTGTGAGTGAAGAATGCATGTATAGCTGTTAGGTATGAGTGGGAGTCACATGCATCTTAAACAGGTACTTTTGTAGGTAGGCTAAAAGCATGAACACACATCCATTTCACATTAATATGCATGCAAAAAAAAATAAGAGGTGAATATACACTTCACAAAACGAAAATAGTAGACAGTCAACTTTCCCTTTTCTACTTGCACACATTGGGTTATTGCCTAAAAACTTTTTGCTGCTAACAGCTTAAAAACACCGAGGAAGAAAAGCCTGCAACACAGCAAAAAAAAAAAAAAAATTATAGCACATCACTCCAGAGCAAGCAACCAAAACCAACACAAGCCCTCAAGAAGAGATACTTGCAATATTGGTTGCTTAGTACTGACACTTCTGCTGTAAGTGTTACATAAAACAGTTACCTGCTACCTCAACACCTGCACAAAGTGCAACATGCAAGTGTTAGAACATTTTCCTGTCAGACTAGAGACTCACCAATCTTCAGATGAAAGTAAAATCCAGGGAAACAAGATGTGCTGTCGTGAGAGTGATGAATACCTGAAAATATCTAAATGATATTTTAAAAAGAAGTTATTATTCCATTTTTCTTACACCTTATTCAATAAGATCTCATTAAACAGGATTCATTTAAAAGCTACGAAAATGCTGTTAGTAAATGGCTGGTAGAAGTGATTTACAAGAACATTGATATTCAGTGAAGATCTGTGGCTAGATACAGCAACATGCAAGTCTCTTACCTGAATTATGTAGCTTGCTCCACTGAGTCAATGTCTGCTGCAATTTATAGTCAATTGACAACATGCAAAGTAGCTTACAGTTAGATCTGCTCATTTCTGGTTGGGCTTTTCCACCCACACCACAGCTATGATGGCAACAAAACTTGGCATTAAGGGCTAGGAATTTTCAAACTGTAATTGAACACATCCAGATCACCTGAAAAAGTAATCAGGAATGTGGTTTGTTCGCTTCCTGTTTGCGTTCTGTTGCAGACTACTACAGTATAGTAATGAAAATACAAAGCAGTATTTTCATTTATTGGCATTTTGAACTCTAATGCCTAAATATAACAATCAGTTAGAATTTAGGTAAATATTCACTATCAAGGCATAAGCAAACTAATTTTCACAGCTTGACTTTAAACACAGAAGAACAGCCTTTATTTAGAAATTTGTAATGGATTTCTCTCCACTAGAGGTGAGGACACATATTATTAGTCAGCTTAATGCCTTTAAATTTAATTATTATACCTGTAATTTTGGGAAATTCTCTTAGTGTTAACACCATAAGGTGAATATATATAAGAAGAGACAAGATTTGAAAACAGTGAGCCAACAGTAGCAAGACAAGTTTTGCTTAAAAAGAGAAACAGTATGGAATCTATAAAGCAATGTATACATGTACATAGATGCTACATGTATCAGTACACAGCTGTCCAATTGTACAGGTGCAGGGAAATAGGACACCTATCTTCAAAATCCTCACATTTTACAGGACTGACATTCAAGACTATCTCACTGTTTGGCCCTTCCATCCATCAAAGTATAACCACACAAAAAAATCCAAACCCAAACCAGTTTAGCTTAAAACTTTCGGAAGACGCCGTAATATTAGAAGCACTTCTACTACCAAAAGATGTACATACATTCAGTCCTGCTTCTTGTGACTGTCATTCATCAAGAAAAGAAAGCTTCACCTTCTGCTGCCCCAGTGTGGGCCACAGTACTGTACCTGGCATCCTCCTTCCCCCACCAGCTTCAGGCCCCACAGGAAAGGGAGCCAAGAGGTAGAACAACTCCCAGGACTGGGAGACAGAGATATTCAACAAACAAGGCACATACTCCACAAACAGGCTGCATTATTTTTCTTTAGTGGACCCGAAGTACTTCAGTGTCATAATCAGTAACCAAACAGCACCAGCTGAACAACTTCCCACTCATCAGGGCAATGTTAAACACAAAAACTGAACCCAAGCCTGATTTTTCTTGTCAATTTATTGCCAGGACCTGACAATCCTTGTGCAATTTTTTTTTTTTTACTTAAAGCAAGAATCCTGTGAATCCACCAATTCACCACTTGCTTTAAATGCCTCTAGATGAACTCAGTTTTAGAAGTCTACAGGACTGACATGAAAATGAAGCTCTGTATCTGCAGAAGAGCTCAGTCAGGGCAGATGTTATGGGGCAACTGTGTTTGCAGCCCTACCCTGGCAGAGCTATGAGCACAGGGACAGTCTGTCCCCCAGGCATGGGCCAAGCAAGCCCAACCTGCCCCCAGGAACAGAGTGCTCTTCCACGTACCACCTCCTTCCACAGCGGGACTGGAAACTGTCACACAACAATGTAACTGCATGTGCACAGCTACATCTGAGTCAGAGATTAAAAACTTCTTTCAATTAGCAACTTGATGAGCCTTTCTTTACCTAATCACCGAACAAGTGCATTTCTGCTCTGAAGCATTTTTAGAGAAGTGCTTTTATGGATGGAATTTACATGCAGCATAATGAGGGAGAAAAATGATGACAAACTGATAATGCAGATCCATTTTTCAAAAATCAGTTTGATCTTTAATTGTTACATTCCAAAGGAGATATATGAAAGTTAGGCATCTAGCAACTGTATAATCTCTGAGGAGAGATGAGTACAGAGTCACAGATAAAAAAATACACCTAACTCCCAAGATGACAGGTGCTAGAGAAAGTATGTGCCTTACACCATCAATCCAGACAAATGCAGGAAGGTTTTTATAATAAATATTTCATCATATACTAACTCCTGAGACTTTACCCATGAAAAGAAAGGGAAAGATTTTTTTAAGAGCTATCATACACCTACAATATATTAAGCTATTAAAGCAAAATAGAACAAAATGTCAACACTGTCTTGAATGTGCACTGCATTTGAATTTATCTACATCACAGTACTTGAAATATGCAGCTCCCGGAGTCAGTGTCCACTTACGTTTTGCCTTAAATCTGCACATATCACATCACTTGCCATACAAGCATCTTGAAAGTACAAGTGCAAGAAACCAAATGATGAACACGGCCAACAGGGTTTCATTCTCTAAGACCAAAACTACACTGCAAGACTTTGATTTTCAGTACCTAGCATCAATCAGCAGAAAATCCAAGTATATTTACAAAAGGTCTTTACATAAAGTGATTAGTGAGTTGTAAGTAATTACTGTGTTGCCAGGTACTTTTTAACCACATAAACAGTAGAGAGAAATATATAGTTAAAAACCACCATAAAGTCACAACTGTAAATAATGTACCACAGTGGCAACCCAAGGTATCTTAGGGTTTGTTTTCCTTTCAGTTTTGTTAGTAAAACAAATTTGAAAACATAAAGATTTAAGCTTTTGGTTAATTCATCTTTTTAAACTGCTTCCTCTCCAGTACATTCCTTCAAAGTTCAAATACTTTTTTAATTTTGTTTTTTTTAATCACTAACAAATCATTCAAGAAAACTCTTCTGAATTGGCAGGATCAGGAAGACTTCTGTCAGCTCTTTCCACTAGTCCGCATCCCTGGGGCTCCTTCCCTGAGCCCCGATTAGCTCAGCACAACGTGACGGTCAAAGACGGATTTGCGCTGCTCCTGGACCTGCAGCTTCCAGCGCTGCTGGGCGTACTCCACTTTGTTCAGCACGTTGGCGCGGCTCCGCGAGCGAGCCAGCACGTCGTGGGCGTTTGCAAAAGGCTGGTGGTCCTGCAACGGCAAAAACCCACAGTTACACCTCAGCAGTTCCAGCTACAAGAGTCTTTTGTGTCGTTACATCTCACAGCACGTGGGGTTTGGTTCGGTTTTGTCTCTTTTGGAGGTAAAGGAGACGTTAAGCTGGTCAGTAACAATGACCAAGCAAGGTTTTGAATTGTCGGGATTGTACTTCAATTCCTCACTGACAGGAACTTCCACAGGTTTGCCAAACAGACCATAATCCATTGTACTGTCAACTACCTGCTGCCCAGAGACACCATGGTGAGCTGCAGGATCAGATCCACAGTCTTGCATCCATTAGCAGCTGGAGGGACAGCAGCCCAGAGCAGACCCAGGCACTCCCATGACTGTGGTGAATGCACTTCACAACTGAATTGGGGTCAGTTCTCTGCCAGCTCCCGGCCACTTCCTGCCGGGCAGTTCAGGATGTTCACACACAGCTTCTATATCAAACCAACACACTCTGCTGTTTACCAAACTAAGCCCATTGTGCTGAGCTGTCTGAAGGTGCAGTGTCAATACAGCTGTTTAAGTGACAGAGCAAGAACCAAGTGCTTGTTTAATGTTTACTGTGACTGTTTTCTAACAGTTCCTGCAAGGCTTTATTTTCTGCCAGCAAATAAAGCCAAGTTATAAACAGTAAGAGTTGGAACTGAACTTCTTATTTGGCTATCAAACTGTTTGGACAAAGTCATGCTGCTAAAGCTATGCCAGAAAGCATCATATATACAATGCATAATGAAAAATAACATAATTATGTCCTGTATTAAATAACTGTCTTTTTGTATACTTACATTTCACATTCCTTTTTTTTTTCCAGAACACTTTTGAGGACATTTACATTAATGGATACTTTATTTGTGATATGACTGTGTAGAGCAGCTCAATGACAATTCTCAGCTGTACAGAGATTATTATTAAGGATACCTATTGAAATGATTGCTCTAAGTCCCAAAGCCACAAAGAGCATTAAAAAAATATGCTCACCAAGAACGAGAGACAATCTCTGGTCAGAAGAGCTATCATCTCACCTTAAAAAGTTATACAGTTGGATGTATAGATGCCCACCTAGAATGGGCACTTACCAGGAGACAGGTCACTTCATTCACAGGGGGGAAAAAAAAATCATAATAGCAACACATGGTTTTCTACTGTAAAACACATGGTGGGAAAACACAGGACAGTCTACATGGTACTGGCCTTCCTGATAAACAAGAATCTCAGCTCCAAGGCTGGCTACTGTCAATTTCTATGTAGACAATAAGGGGAAAAAAGAATTTAAGAGCGAAGAGGGCTAAGGAAGTGGCTTACATTCATCAGTTGCCACTGTCACCAGTGGGCAACAAGAAAGAGTGAATACACAGCCTTGAAATTCAGCCACAAAATCCACGGACATAGTATTTTTGAAGTGTGACAAGAATACCTCAAGAATTTGCAAAAGGAAAGGCAAGGATGGGGATAATTCATAAGAGACTTTAAATTATGTTATGTTCACAGAACAGCTACAGCAAAGGTGACATTGGTTAAGACAGATCCAGCTTTAAGGTAAATTGATACTGCAGTTAACCTGGGATTTATTTCACTTCTTCCACCTACAATCAAAAGACTAAGTCACATTTGAAGGCATTAAGATAATTTATCGAAGGTATAAATTTGTCTGAGGTATAGCATACAGCACAAGCTCACTTAATTCAAGTAGGAACTGCCCAATTTTCTATAACAATGCACAGAGAGGAAGCGTCATTCAAATACCCCCTTTCAAAAAAAGAAACCAAAAAAACCTCAACCCAAAAAAACCTCAACCCAAAATCCTCCTCGAGGTGACTGGGGAAAATCTTATGTTGTCAATACAAAGACAGTTGAAACATGCCTACATGTAATATACCGGGAAGTTCAGACACAGTGGGACATAATCATCAGACAGATTCACTTAAAAAGGTGTTTCTGTTTGGCAAGGGGATAATTAAGTAATCACAATTAAGCATTTTCCCAGATAATAGTTTTTATCAGCTATTCTTTCTCTATGTACCTTCATTTCACAGTAAAAATATGTGACTGTAACCCAGTGTTAGAGATTGGAAGGGCCAGTAATGACAGGAAACCATGTCATTAATGGACTCTCCCCTTCTTCTCCCAAAAAACGCTCTTCAGATCTGTTGGAATATACTGTCACATTTTGATTTCTGGCTGTAATACTAAGAAATTATTTCAGCATCCATCACTATTCTGCTTCACTGTAGCAATTTCTTCTCGAAGTTTTAGCATCAAGAAACTCAGCTGGAACAATAAAAGCTGCACTCTACAAAAAGAAAGCATGGGGGTTGCAATCTAAGCAGTAAGCAAGTCGCATAAAAACGATCACTGGCAAGACTGGATCATTAACTCTTAAAAAGTTGTACTCCTGTATATTGTTACCTCCACTCCAACACTGCTTCTTCTGTTTGTGAAAACAATCTGTGCCTAGAGCTGCTGTAACTGAAGCAGTTCTCACCTTACTACTTTCTAGCCCAGTGAAAAATGAAAGAGTGACTTCACAGAAATCATTCCACAGCTTTCTTTTCCTCTCCAGGAGGAAAAGCATTTACACTGCCTGGCAAAAAAAGCTGCTCACCCCAAATAATTATTTATCAACCGACCATCCCAGTCTTTATGCTAACCAAGTGCTCAACGACTTTGGTGAACTCACCCCGATGTCTTCATCACTTTGTATGAGCTGTGAATGTCCAAGGAGACGCCTCTTCAGTATAGGTTCCACCAGGGTAAGGTACACCATGTACAGAAGAAGTAGGCCCAGAATAGACAGGTATATGATGATTGTCACCTACATAATGCAAGCACACTTTATGCCAAGATTGGGACATTCCCCCCCCAGCCTCACAACAGGCAGCAAGGACCAAAGGATGAGTATTCGCAAAGTTTGATCTTTGCTAGTGTCACCAGATGACTTCAAATCCAGAAAGAGAGGAAAACCAAGAAAATACAACACGGTATTAAAAGGGTTTGGGGCAGCTCGAAACACTGAGACCTTGCAAAGACCCTTATGCTATCCCTCTTAAAACAATTCAGTGTTATAAACCTCACTTCCACCAGGACAACTGTTCAGCCTGGCCATTAAATGGGTGACAAATCTGGGGCATCACCCAGTGATCTCCCATTCTCTAGCACAAATCTGCATTCAGTCACCAAGCAAAACAGGAAGGTGAAACAAAATACCAAACTTCTAAATTCCAAAAATAAAGTAGTCTGTGTTGTCAAAAACCAAAAGATATACTGCAGTCTATTCACACCAGTCCAGGCCCCAGTGGCTCCAATGGGACATGAATGTGAAGAACATAGAAAACATCTGTTAGAACAAACGTGGATAAAGAAAATTTATAGCAAGCAAGTAAGGCAGCTGAGTAGTGAGAGGCCCTCTGAAATAACAAGGAAAACAAAGCCCAAAGCTTGACAAAATATCTTAGAACACTCAGAATTTTAGCAAGGTGTGAAGTCTGATCTCAAAAGTGAAGATCTTCAATAAAGGGTATCGGGTTCACTTCTTCAGCTAAAGTTTGATGCCATTGTTACTGCTCAAGATTGTGAGCAACTACTACCAAAAAAGTTACATTTTAGGCTGCCTTAGAAAAGTTTCCCTTTAAAAATGGTATTTCTCTGAAAGACAACAAACACATTTACTAAACAGTTGAAGCCTTTAATATATGCCCACAGAATTATACCGCTTACCTTAATTGTGACTGAGCTTCTCTCCTCATATTTGCACTCACAACGTAAACAATATGCTTCTACATCGGGCCCAGGGACAGGCATAGGCTCCACCACGTGGAGACAGTCACTGAGGAAACACAGAAACTGCCCAGTCAGTTTTGAGCTGGCTTTAGCTGGGCTGTTCCACTCTGCTGCAGGAGCTGAGAAGCCACCTTTGCTTAAGTTCAGCTGTTCTAAACTGCAGGTATAAATAAATCACTACGCCACAGTTATTGCACTTAAATGAGAAATTCAGCTACTGACAAGCTGCTGAACAAGTTTTAAGATCTTTCTAACTCAATATAGTGTCTTCATTTTTCAGTGAAAGTATTAAAGCTCTCAGCAGAACAAGTCCAAGGATATGAGTCCAACACAAATGCATCATTTGACACTGACATCATGGATAAAAGTAAATTCCAGCTACTAATTCCAGTTCTTTCTTCATCATACTCAAAAGAGCTTTATTCCATCCTTTCACTATCTGAAGGGAGATTAGCCTCTCTTTGACATTCATGAACTGAATTTCTTTTTTCTTCTCATCACGAGGTACAGATATGGAAAAAAAAAAAGGAACTCAGATGGTTGTTTCCTCTAAGCAGCAAGATCATGAATAAAGAGCATTCAGCTTTCAGCAAAAGCATTTGACTTAAAAGATTACCAAATGTAAGTCAGTCCCCTGTGGAAAACCCTGGCTGACAATATTATGGGCGCTCTATACCACAGCACTAAAATCCAGCTGCCATGAGACAACTGCTTCCAACAGCAACTTGGGTAATGCTGTCTTTCTGCTGGCTCGGGGTGCTATTCAGAGTTCAGACCCCCAGGGTCCCTGCAGAGCACTGACAGAACCAAAATCCTGTTCCACCTTTCCCCTGTTACCTCAGTGCTGGCACAGTCAGCAGCAGGTAGTGAAACAAAAGGCCCGGAGTGACAGCAGCAGCCTGGGACTCAGCGCTCTGCTGGGCTAAACTGCAAACACTCAGCCAGGCACCAGCTCATCTCTCCTGTCTTCTCTGTATTTCCTCCTCACAGCTGCAACTGCTGAGTGCCACCTCACAGCCTCTGGACAGGAGTGGAGGGTTTATTTTTCTCATTTATGTGAAAGCAGAATTGCACTCTCCTGTGTGGAAGAATGCGGCATTCCAGCTACAAAAATAAAAAATATATGCAAGGCACAATCTGTGCAATTGCTGTTCCTGTGGCTGAAAGCTTGCATCAATACACTGCAAAAGTACAGCAGAAACCTTGTACATTGCTTAAATACAGCAGTAAGTCTGTTACTGAGAAAATAAGAACTATTAATATCAGCATTTTTTTCTTCTCTGAGTCAGTGCTTCAAGTTGCTAGAAAGTGCAAAATCCACTGGAACCTCACAAAACCCCAGAAACGACAGTTCCTAAATGATGGGATGGTTTTCAAGAGCAGAACAAGCAAAGACAATATTCCCAAGTCCCAGCTCCAGGTTTGTGCTCCCTTGCCTTTACACCATTCCAAATCACTGGATTCAAAACACACCACTTTCTTCCCTTCTACTACTTCCAAGTCCATATAAACTATTAAACACGCAAGCAAGCAAACCAAAACAGAAGACAGGGAAAAACCTACAGGGTTGAAGGCCTGTCCTTTGCTAAGCTGAATTCTGGAGTACTTTTGAAAGAAAAGCTCCAGAAAGATACAGAAATGCTCTGCTTTGTTCTGGCACCACCATAGGAGATTCTCATGTAATCACTACAGGACAAGTATTTCACCAGTAAGATTTATTATCATTTTACACGTGCCACACACACTCACCAGTCTTTCTGTGAAACATTTTTGTTGTAAATATGGCCTGAATGGTCCTTGTAAGGAGGGCAGATGCATTTACACCGGACATCCTCAGAATTCTGAAAGTAAAGTAAACAACATGCTTAGTGCAACTTATCCTCATTTATTATATTAGTTGTATTATCAGGGGTACAGAAAGCACTCTTCATATAGTACATGAAATATTCAATACAAACTACTTGAAAGTACCTTTGAACAGCCTTAGTCAGGACTTCCTACAAGTTTAAGGACAACCCTTCAGAATTACTAAGCGAGTAGAGCAATTTGTCAAGTAACACTATTCTTTGAGATAGAAGCATATTCTCGAGGGGGAAAAAATGGAGTTTAAGCTCATTCCCCTTTTTAAGAAAAAGCACACATGCAGGAATTGCTGATGTTGATTACTCAACTACCCAGCTTATGAGGACAGCTGCTTAGCAGACACGGTGATGAGCTTAAAATGAATGAAAGAATACTAAACTTATTTTAGCAAATAAGAAGAGACAAAGGATAAACGTGGCTTATCTACAGTTCACAGCCATTTCTACTGGCATTACAAAAGAATGTGTGAACAAGGATTGGTAATGAACTTCTACACTGAACAGCCAAGTCAGAGTAACACTAAGTGGGCAGAGGTCAGTTGGAAAACCTTGACTGCACCAGCACAGAATCACAGAAAGGATTGGGTTGGAAGGGACCTTAAAGATCATCCAGTTCCAATTCCACCACCACAGGCAGGGACACCTTCCACTAGACCAGGTTGCTCAAAGCCCCATCCAACCCAGCTTTGAACGCTGCCAGGGTTGGGGCATCCACAGCCTCTCTGTGCAACCTGTGCCAGTGCCTCACCACCCTCACAGAGAATGATTTCCTCCTGATATCCAATCTAAGCCTACCCTCTTTCAGTTTAAAACCATTCCCCCTTGTCCTGACACTCCGTGCCCATACAATCAGTTCTTTTCCATCTCTCTTACAGATCTCAGGCACTGCAAGGATTTCAGGTACTGCAATTAGGTCACCCCGGAGCTTCCTCCTTTCCAGACTAAACAATCCCAATTCCCTCAGCCTTTTCTCACAGGAGAGGTGCTCCACCCCTGTGATCATCTGTCGTGGCCTCCCCTGGACTCGCTCCAGCAGGTCCATGTCCTTGCTGTGCTCGGGACCCCAGAGCTGCATGCAGCACTGCAGCTGGGTCTCAGGAGAGCAGCGTAAACATACACCATAATCTACATACTACATACCAAACCACTTCTGGTCTCGCCACAGAGAAGTCAAACAGCTGATTACCATTAAAAACGAGAAAATTCAGACACGCGGGCACTCTGAGTGTAGAAGACACGGTGTTCTCTGCCCGTCACAGAGAACTACGGTAATGGTCCCAAATATTAACGCAGGAGGACCAACAGCAGAGCGCTTGCACTCAGCGCAGCTCAGGCGGCCGGAGCCGGGTGAGGCCGGGCAGCGACCGCGGAGCCCCGCGCTGGAGCTGCGGCGGGTGCGGGGCT